>LBNU01008839.1:92890-110918 GCA_014162995.1 Artemisia annua
TTGGATGTGGCTTCATTTCATTTCCTTGTGTAAGACTGTGTACTAATCCAAATGTGGTCATGGCTAACAGACAGCTCTGCTTCGCAAGCTCAAGATAGCTTCAGGGTTACTGAAAAACGAAGTGGATTTTATCGGTAAAGTTCGTAAGGGAGAAATTCCTTTGTTCCCTTTAACAGGGAAGGACGACTGGTGTGCTGAATTAAAGACCAAAGGTATCCAATCTTTACCATCAATTAATGGGGAAGCAACTGAAGAGAAGGAACCCGGAACAGGTTATGATTACTTGGGGGATATCCCCGGTGGATGGTTCAGAGATGAGAAGAAGTTTAAGGAGTTAGAGCAAGAAAGTAAAGAAAAGATTAATGAGTATGAAGAGCTCTCAATAAGTACACACGTGTCTTTATGGCTAAGCGAGCTTACCACTCTTGATCTCCAACTTGATGTGAGAAATGAAACCTTCTTATCTTTGCTGATTTATGACAATGACCAGTGATTATGTGAACTAATAAAAATATTGCTTGCAGAAAGAAGGATATACTGTCAAAATCAACTCCGAGGATGTCGAGTCTGAGATAGCAGAAGGTAAAGCCATTCTTAAAATGATTTATGGATTACAACCGTTCAGTCTTGGCATGTCAAGTTTGTGACTAACATAAGTTATTTAAACAACAGAAGCTCCAAAGATGAAAGCACGAGCAAAACGACCTGCAGCCAGACCACAAGGGGCGAACAAGAAGAGTCGTGCGCGGTGATTGATTATTACGAAGAAGAACCTGAAGATGGCAACGATGCGACTGAGGATTCTGATTTTGAAGATGAAGAGTGAGGAGCAAGTGATTGAAGAAATAATGTGTTTGGTTCTTCTAACTATGAATTTCAAAAGTGGTGGGAATTATGCTTGTTTTCTTGAACCTTTTAGTTAGAATGTGTTGTAATGTTTTACTTGCCATTGACTTCATGAATTTCAACTTTGTAGTAGGTATTTTGTATATAAAAAAAAAAAAAAAAAAAAATTATGAGTAGCAACTTGTAACTAATATAAGTAGTTGATCGATGTCAGATGATTTTTTTATTAGATAGAAGATTCGTGTTTTCAATTTTTGGTCCGCCCAAGAATTAAATCTTAGCTCCGTCACTGACCAAATATACTTTAAAATAAAACCTCTTGCTCCGTCTCCAGCTTTTGTAAGCTCTAGCACCAACTCTATCTACTTTCGCCAAACGTACACTACTAGTTTATGTCAAACCGTATATTTTCCAGCAAACATCATAATGTTCCCAATACAATATAAACACATGCTAACTAATAAATGGCTTAGCCTAACACAACCTAAACCATTCACTAAATAATATTTCAGTAACTGCGCCGACAGTTGGAGCGGGAGAACGGTGGACACTTAAAAAGGCGTGAAACTCGTCAAATAATGCTTACGCAAGGCCTTTCGTCAATATATCGGCATGCTGATAGCGCAAGAGAATATGTAGCACGCAAACCTGACCAGCAGTAACCTGAACTCGAACAAAGTGAATGTCAATCTCGATATGCTTTGTACATTGATGTTACACGAGATCAGATGTTAGATTTACCGCACTCCTATTATCACAATAGACAACAGTAGAATGCAAAGGGAAGAGAAGCTCGCGAAGTAAATTCTGACATTCTGTAACCAAGAAGTCTCTGCCACGACATTGGAAACACTATGATTCTTAGCCTCGGCACTAGACCAAGATAGAGTATATTGACGATTAGAAGACCAAGACAATAAATTATTACGAAGAAACACACGACATCCAGAAGTAAAATGACGAATAGCTGGGCAACCAACCCAATCAACATCCGAATAAACAACCAATGAGGAATTCGAGGATGATTAAAGCTGAAGAGCATAATCCAAAGTACCCTCTACGTGAGGCTCCTAAGGGTCGTGCATATAAAGATAAACTTATTGCACTACATATAAGACAAATCAGGCCACGTAAAAATAAGGTACTGTAGAGCCGCAACAAGGTTTCTACGATTGGAGCCGGGGTACCTTGAGCACCTAGTTTGGTCTCAGTGTCAACTGGTCCCGCAAGGATGACAGCTGCGCATACCAGCGTACAAGAACCACCGTGCATACTTTTTATAGCAAAGAAACATCCCCGTGTCGGTACGCATGGCAGAAATGCCCAAAAATTTGTGCATCGGACCATGATCAATTATAGAAAATTCCTGGTGCAATGAAGAGATAATCCACTGTAGAAATGATGCAGAAGAAGCATGACAATAGCATATCATCTACATAAAGAAGTAAATAAGCAATATTCGAGTCCTGCTTGTAAATGAACATGGATGAGTCACATCATGTCGAACCACATGTATTTCCATAAACATCATAATGTTCCCGATAAAATATAAATATATGCTAACTAATAAAAGGGCTTAGCCCAACACATACTAAACCATTCACTAAATAATATTTCACTAAAAGTTTTGAATGCCCTTCCATTAATCTTGAATCCTACATACAAATAGTTACATTTTTTGTCGTCGGGGTTGCAAGAAAGCTATAAGCATCGTGTATGATGCAAGTCATGCATACTCCGTTTGCATAAAATATTATTTGCCCGATAAAAACACGTAATTTGAAAAAGAGTACCTATCATTTATAATCTAATTAGTATGAACTTCGAATTTAGATTGAATTCAATATCGAATAACATACATTCTTGGTTTCAATCAATTTTCATTTTCTGATAAGAGATCATTTTGTCAAACAATTTTGATTGATATTATGGTGCTTAATTAGTGAAGCCAGTCTAGGTGGATCATATATCTTTGATTAGTGGATTTAAAAAAGTTGTGCCTAGTGCTTTTGATGTTAGTTTTGGACCTACATATATAAGAAATTTTGTCTGTGGATAATAATTTATTTGGCTAAAGAGTATGTAGTGGTCACACTTTTCTTAAATTTAGAATTTTCTGTCTGGGAATAATAATTTTGTGAGAGGAGTATATGATACGGACGATAAAGGGGATGAAATTGGAACTAATTCATATTCATGTATTAAGTACATTTTAACCAAACAATTGAACAGAAAGATATGCATAGAGAAGCAAATAATTATTAAAAACTTGACAAAATTTAGGCCAAGAGCAACAAAAGGCTGCCGAATAATGCAACTACAAAACCATAGATTGTTGGCACTGCCAATGTGTTTGATGCTGAAGGGCTTGGAGCCGGAGCCATTTGTGGTAAAACGGTGATGACAAGCTTCATGTTTCTCAACTCACAATGCTTAGCCACACCACAAATGTACCATTTTCTTCCAGGGGTTTGAAGGGCGATAACATCACGTCCACTTGTCAAGGTTCCATTCGAAGATGTCGCAGTACATTGTTGGAAACCCGTGCCACTGACTTTCACAACGCTGTGGCTACCAGATGCATAATTGAAAACTGCATTGTAAAAAACAAATCGATACATTTATTTTAATGTCTAGGACACAATCACCCAATAAAAGCATGAAAGCGATATAAACATACTAAATCTAGTTATAGTTATGGGAGCATAACCCACCAAGTGTATCTCCAACATAGAAAATTTTATCCTTAGCCCAAGTTTGATAATCATAATCGAGAGTCCATCCACTTTGGTCACCAACAATGTATTCGGTGGCAGAAATTGAAGCTGTAAGAACAAATAGTGTTGCGACGAACAGGATGGCTGAATGAGATGAGGCCATTTTTGAAATACTTTCGCGGTTTCTAGTCAATGTTTCTTTTAGGAAACTAAGATATGGATTGTACTTTGCTTTCTTTGTTAAGAAGATTATACAAAAGCTATGAGATTGTTGGTTATTTATACCATTCGAAGTAATTATTGAAGTGCATAGTTGGGGACCGGCAATGGACGGCAGTTAATAGCATTTTGGATTTGGTCCTAATTGTACATGTTTAATCCTACACTAATTATTAAACGAGTTCATTTTCCTTAGTCGATGGTATCTAACGTATACGATATTTGATACACGGAAGTTATGGGAGATATTTTCTCGATATAAATCGAACCAGATTTCATATTTCTTTAGGCATGCAATGAAATGTGCCGTTAGCTTAGGCCGGTGGCAAACCCAGAAAATAGAATGTGGGAGGATTTTTTTTCCCCAGTAAAATGCGGAATAAAAAACTAGGATCGTAATGATAAATCAAACATTTTTACTTAGAGATGGAGGATTTATAAGGTTTTAGAGTGTTGAATGTTAGATATTAGTATGTGGGTAGAGGCAATTTGAGTTTTTGGCGGGGGCACTTTCAGAAAAGGTCAAACTTAAAAGANAGATCCGTCCCTGGGTTAGTCTATAACAAAGCAACGTAAATTCTCAATCTTCTAACGAGATACCTGAGTTATAAAAAGTTTCACTTAAAATTATTTAACTTCCAAAAAGTGTTCTGAAATTAAGCTTAGATGGTGTTTGAATTCGACTTAATTGATTTAATATGGAAAACTGAATTTATTAAGTCATGTGAAAACTGTTTGTTTGTGACTTAATAGAACCTGTTACTAGGCCCAGTGCATCTTCTAATGAAGTTTCCACTATGAATACCACTGCATCTGCTATTCCTGTTACTCCTGAATTTGTGTGTGCTAACCAAAGGACCCCAGTTGCACATGGGGATCCACATTTTTCAGTTATCCATGATTGTCTATTTTCAGATGTAGGTCATACAAATCGTCCTTTGGTATTTGGACTCAGGCTGCTCAAAACATATGACCGGGGATCGCTCACGGCTCAGGAATTTCGTGAAAAAGTTTATCGGGACGGTTAGATTCAGGAACGACCATTTTGGGGGTAATAATGGGTTAGGGAGATTATGTGTTTGGTGACAGTGTAATCTCCAGAGTATACTACGTTGAAGGACTTGGACATAACTTGTTTTGTGTTGGTCAATTCTGTGATTCCGATCTTGAAGTTGGTTTCAGAAAACACACATGTTTTGTCAGAGAATTAGATGGTGTTGATCGTCTTAAGGGCAGTCGTGGCACCAATCTTTACACCATCTCTATCGAAGACATAATGCGGTCCTCTCCTATTTGCTTGCTATCTAAGGCCTCAAAGAATAAATCATGGCTATGGTATCGCCGGTTAAATAACTTGAACTTTCGTACCATTAATGAACTTACTTGAAAGGATTTGGTATGAGGCATGCCCAGATAAGTTTGAGAAAGATCATCTTTGTTCAGCTTGTCAATTGGGCAAAAGCAAGAAGCATACTCACAAACCCAAAACTGTTAACACCATCATGGAAGTTCTTCACACCCTTCACACGGATCTATGCAGACCAATGAGAGTGCAGAGTATAAATGGGAAGAAATATGTTCTTGTGATAGTCGACGACTACTCTCGGTTTATATGGGTAAAGTTTTTAAGAACCTAGGACGAGACTCCAGAGGTTATCATCAAACTCATCAAGAAGCTGCAAGTAAGACTCAACAAGATCGTCAGACTCATCCACACAGACAATGGAATGGAGTTTGTCTACAAACAACTCGTTTAATTTTACGAAATTATTGGCATCACCCACTAGAAAAGTGTTCCACGCACTCCTCAGCAGAATGGCTTTGTTGAAATACGAAACCGTACTCTAGTAGAAGCTGCACGAACCATGCTAATATTTTCCAAGGCACCGATGTTCCTCAGAGCGGAAGCAATTGCTACTGCTTGTTACACCCAAAACCGATCCTTGATACATACTCTTCACAACAAAACTCCATATGAGCTGATACATTGCAAGAAACCGGATCTCTCATTTCTACGTGGGTTTGGTGCTCTATGCTACCCTAGAAGATCTGCGAAAGCTAAAAGCTAAAGCTGATATTGGATTCTTCGTTGGATATGCTCCAGATCGTAAGGGATATAGAATCTACAACAAACGAACCCGACAAATCATGGAAACCATTCATGTGACATTCGATGAGCTGACTGAGCAAACGGCTCCTGGACAACCAAGTTCTGGACCCTCACCTAATCTTTTGTCTCCTGGACCAATTAGTTCAGGTCTTGTACAGCATTCCACTCCTGCATCTCCTTGTGTACCACCCACTAGTGAAGAATTGAAGAGTTTGTTTGATTCTATGTTTGATGAATACTTTGAGCCTCCAACTGTTGATACTACCACTGAAGCTCCACCTTTGCCTCTAATTGCGGATGCTCCAATTCCATACAACTCAAATGGTCAATCTGTGTCTGTCTCTGTTAGTCAAGATGCACCATCTACCAGTCATTCACCAACATCATCTAATCTTCAATCTTCTTCAGTACATCAAGGCGTTGCGGTTGACAATTCTTTTGAAGTGAATCCTTTTGCTCCTGCTGATGATGCTCCATTCGAAAACATATTTGCTCCTGAACCTTCTAATGATACATCTTCCTTAGGGGATTCTAACACGGCTACATCAGTTCCCTACCCCCAACCACATGAACATCTCATTGACCAACGATCATCCTATTGACAACATCATTGGGAATCATTCTAGACCGGTATCCACATGAAAGCAACTTGCCACTGAGGCATTGTGGTGCTTCTTTAATTCCGTACTATCCAAAGCCGAACCCAAAAATTTCAAAGATGCATTGTATAAAGACTGCTGGTTTACTGCAATGCAAGAAGAAATTCATGAATTTGATCAAATTGAAGTGTGGGATTAATGCCTCCTCCAGATTGTGCAATGATTATTGCTCTTAATTGGATCTTCAAAGTGAAGCTTGATGAGCATGGTGATGTTCTGGAAAATACACGGCTTGTGACTAAGGGATATCGTCAAGAAGAGGGCATAGACTTTGAAGAATCATTCGCACTAGTAGCTCAAATTGAAGCCATAAGAATCTTTCTTGCTAATGCTGCCAGTCAGAATATGATTGTCTTCCAAATGGACGTTAAGACAACATTCTTGAATGGTGATTTGAAAGAGGTGGTCTATGTAAGTTAGCCAGAAGGATTTGTGGACCTTGAATGTCATAATCACGTCTATCGCTTGAAGAAGGCTCTCTATGGTCAAAAGCAGACACCTAGGGCGTGGTATGACACTTTGTCTAAGTTTCTTCTGGCAAACAAAATTTCCAAGGGTGTTGTTGATCCTACACTATTTACCAGGAAAATGGGCGAACATCTACTTCATGTTCAGATATACGTAGATGACATTATCTTTGTCTCGGCTGATCCTATGGAATGTGATCATTTTTCAAACGAGATGAGTTTTACGTTCCAAATGTCAATGATGGAACAAATGTCTTTCTTCTTAGGCTTGCAAACCTCTCAAAATCCCGGAGGCATCTTCATAAATCAATCCAAATATGCTAATGAAATATTGAAGAAATTTGGATTTGATACAAGTGATCCTGTTGATACTCCCATGGTTGAAAGATCAAAATTGGATGATGGCCTCTTTGGGATCCCTAGTTAATCAAACTAAGTACGGAAGTATGATTGGATCCTTAATGTACCTCACTGCTAGCAGGCCAGATCTTCTATTTGTTGTGTGCATGTGTGCTCGGTACCAGTCTAAGCCTACCAAAAAGCACTTGGAAGCAGTCAAGATGGTCTTTAGGTATCTCCAAGGAACTATTCACATGGGTCTCTGGTATACTAAGGATATCGCTATGGCACTCACGGCCTACTTAGATACAGACCATGCGGGGTGTCAAGATACTCATCGATATACATTAGGAGGTGCTCAATTTCTGGGAGAAAAGCTTGTAAGCTGGTCATCTAAGAGGCAAATGAGTACATAAATATCCTCCACAGAGGCTGTATACATCGCCATGTCTTTCATGTTGTGCTCAAATCTTATGGATGAAATCCCAACTATCAGACTATGGCTTTGCTTACAACAAGATTCCGATGTACTGTGATAACAAAAGTGCCATTGCTCTTTGCTGCAACAACGTCCAACACTCCCGATCAAAGCACATTGATATCCGACATCACTTCATCAGGGAACAGGTTGAGAAAGGTGTGGTGGAACTTTACTTCGTGAGGACAGAGTTTCAGCTGACAAATATCTTTACTAAGGCACTTCCGAGAGAACGCTTTCAATTTATTCTCTCGCGTCTTGGAATGAAGAGACCTATGTCAGATTCACTCAAACGTTTTCAGGAAGAGTATGAGGAGTAATGGATTCGCTTCCCATATCCTTGTACATATTTTAAACCAAAAAGAAAATAGAAAAATTTAAAACCAACAAAAACCATAAAAATTTGCAAAACATAAAAACTCCAAAAATATTCTTCTCACGACATGTCTCTCGTATAATCGATATTATGTACGTTTCTAGAAATGTCATTCAATAATGACACGGAAACATACACATACTTGAGCGAGAGTTTTTATATTAATAATAAAGTTTTCTAAAACTTGCCGTTTCTCAAAATGGCTTGCTATTAATTCAGATAGCAACCTGGTTTTCAAAATGAGGAAAACACGTCGCCAAAAAGACGGTCGTTCCTAACAACGGGTGAAGTTCACCCGGGCATGGATTACTTTACATCCATGCACCCTCGATCTAATGTACGTTTCAGTGCATTATTTCTTGATTAAGAAGATAAGTCTTCTTTTACCAAAACAAATATTTTTCCATCTATGATTTTTCAGAAAAATATTTTGTAACTAAAATGGTGGTTTAAAACAATATTTTTAAATCAATTGAACTTAAATTCTATCATAAAATTTGCCACTCAATCTATAATAAAAGGTTTAATTTTTCACAAAAATTTTAAATACACACAGGGTTATAGATTGAGGGGGAGAGTGATTTTAAATTTTATTTTAGATCATCAAATGTTCATCTTTGTTCGATTCAAGTAATGAATAAAAATGTGTTTGTATGTGTCAATATATGAATTTTTAATGAGTTTTTCGTTAAACTTCAAATCATTTTTAAACTCATCATATCTGACAATAACATTCTTCCTCATAAATTGAGGGGGAGCATAATACTGTTCCATTATCAGAATATATTAAAATCAGACCACATTGTCTCCCAAATTTTCTAACTTATTTAAATCAAATGGGATCACAAATCCTAAAAGGTTTGAAATTTTTAATCAGGGGAGAGAATGTGATTTAATATGAAATCTGATAAACAAATGTGATCTTTTGGACTCAAGTGTAGGCTCCCTCATATGTGCTAAACTCTTTCGTATATCGATGCACATATTAAGGGGGAGCGAATGGTGTATGTTGGAAATTATGAAAGAATACCAAAGATCGACCATTTTATTTAATGCAATGGAGTTGTAAGGATGGTAAGGTTAGGTATTAGTTTCCATGATCCAGCCAGAACCGGAGTGATCTTCCCAGGGACAATCCTATAGTTAGAGTAGAAGTCCTTAGGAATGATTAAAAAAGGAGAAAAGTGAGATAAGGGAAGAGTGCAGACTGAGATAGAGCTAGGACTGGAAAAAACCCAACAAGGTTCTAGTAATGAAGTCTCGATAAGCACTGAAGGGTTTGAAGAATTAAAAAGAAATGTTATGGGAAAGGGTGAAAAGAAATAGCCCTACAAATATTCAATCTTAGGGCAGAAACCGGGTTCAATTCATATGCTACTTGTTGTTACTAAGGTAACACCGATATTGAAGACAAGACTTCATGGACCCTATGATGAACTGCACTAAACCTCCTAGCCACTCAAGTTCTCTTAAAAGAACTTGTTTCATTCTCACGGGGAACCCTGCATAATCTATCGACCGCTCATTGCGAGCCATGTTGATATTGAAACAGGAGACACCTCTCCAGTCTCTGATTGCTGAATCAAAACGCACTATTGAGTCTAGAGCCAAGAGATCATCCATAAATCACACTATGACACACTTCCAATATTCTTACTATTTCATACACCGTGAAACGTAAGAAAATATATATGAAAGAGTCCTACGCATTATCCTTGTGGTAATTGCCTGAACATGTGAGAGATACGAAAGTATTCCCAATGAAGATGGAAATCCTTCTATAACACCCCCAACTCAAATACGGCAGCTATCATGCTGGGGGTATTACGCGAATAGAAACCAAGCACATTTATAGCTAACGACCACAACACGGGACGTTTATAAATGTTGCAAAACATATCATTCGAATTACAAACCATTTAGAGTACAAGGACTCTTAAGTCAAAGTAGCAGCGGAAAAAGTAAATAGAGTTTGCAGCGGAAAATAAACAAAGTTTAGCAGCGGAAGTAACAAAAGACACAAAAAGGTTTTACGAATGACATGCAAATAAAGATAGAAAAATAGTAAAGCTGCCTTGACAGAAATGCCTCTTCAGCCTTAGCCACTCCACCAAGCCCAAAACACCATACTCCAAAGCTAATTATTAATATCATTAGTACCTGAAACACATGCTTAAAAGTCAACACAAAGGTTGAGTGAATCCATAGGTTTAAAGGAAAGTAATTGATCACAATATTCCAAGTTTAATAGAAAGGGGCTACGTTGTTATACGCCCGAAAATACCACTGCACTAAGCTCATGACACCAAGCGTTAACCAAACCAACACCAGTAACACTGTACTGAAAATAAGTCGACAATAACCGCGGAATTTCATATATACAAATGCCCCCTACGCTAGGTACTGCCAAATACCTAGCCAACCTCAAATATAGTACACCACAATTTGCCTATCCAGCAAAAGGAGTGGGAGGGTCAATTCCTATAGGCCTATATACTATATTCGCGCTCACTCGCAAGTGATTAATGGCTCATGATCTGAGGGACTTAATAGTGGCAAAAATCGTACTTAGTGCTTATCCAACAAAATGGCTACTGCTTCACTCACAGTACCAGCATATATAAGTTTCCAGCTCAATAAACAGTTTTCAAACCATTGTGATCATAGTAAAAACAGAGCATGTATCTCACCCCAAGTAGTTTGCAAAGCAATTAGAATAGATAAAAGTGGGGCTATGGACTCACCTGAGTACGCAGCAATGCAATAATCGCAACTAGTCTCAACTAGTAAATCACAAGGGCCTCAAGAATAGTGTAGGCACAACAGCATTAAGAAGGTACAAGCACAAGTCACCAAGCACAATCATCATCAAAATATAAGCACAACGGTATTTGATCGGCACAACCTAACGAGTAATATATATCAGAAATAATACTCAAGTAATATATATAAAGTAAAGTTCGTCGAATACTTGTGTATTATGAAAAGGTTTTGTTTCCAATGGCGATAAAAGAAGTAAACCTTTGTAATCTCGTGTGGATCTTAGGAAAATATAGCTTTGCTAATAAAACGAAGAAGGTCAGCGAAACGAAATCAAACAATTAGAAAAGAATGACGAAAAGAGTAACACACTCTCGTGAAGAAGTCGTAAAATGTATAATCAAACAACAACTCACTCCAAAACACATAGAATCACAATGAAAGAATAAACGGGACGAGAAAAGAATAAGAGAAATAAGATAAAACAAACAAAAGAAAACATGATAGATAGTTTCGGCGTTTACCCATTTTTCCCAAAATAGATGTTAAAACATATAAGTTTTGAAAAGCTTTTAAGATGCATAAACGTATTAAGTTTATAAAAGACTTTACGAAATTTCGGCATGACCTGCCCGTTTATACAACATTTTTCGAGTCAACGACTCGTTAGTTAAACACTTATTAATGTCAAGTCACCTATTTATTACTAACGTCACAACATATAATATATGTTTGGACACATTATTCCCGTAAATATTAGTTGTTTAGATTATCGACCATTTCGTAGTTTTCGTACCAAAGGGTCCATAAGGTCCAAATAACCAATACCGTAAATCCAATATGACCAAATCTTGTCCATCAAAATATAACATCACAATAATAATAATACGGATCCAAGTCCGATGTCAACCGCTTAACTATAACAATTTATTTTAGGTTTCATAGTTATTATTATTCAAGTTTATTTGTTAAGCGTTAAGTTATCCCATGTCAAAATATTATGCCGAGACCGTCTTGAAAGCTAAATAAACAACAAGACATAAAAAGCTATGCCGTGACTCGAGACGAGTCACGGCTCGAACCCAAGTGAGCCTCGGGCTCTCGGCTAACCAATCCGAGCAAACACAACACAACAATAACATCAAAAAATCCCACTCCAAATCTAACCTAGCCTAATCCTAACCACAACATCTATATCACAACCATCATACCTCACCCTCACCACCACACGAGTCTCGGTGGTGGGGTGTGGTGACTGCCGAGAACCAACGAGCCCAAACGGACCCAAAATTAATCTCCAAAACAACCAAGAATAATAATCGAACCCAGCACCCACTGCCGAGAACAAAATAAACCATACGGACCAATAATAATTTCCAAATCACCCATCAACATGAAAGAAAAAAAAACAAAAGAACATAAAAGTATCCTCACACCGAGTCACTGAGTTGACTCGGTGGTTGATTGAGTTGCGACAGAAACGAGCCACTCGGTCAAGAATGATAGATCCACACGAGTTTTTACCAAAACAAGAGGTTTTATAAAAGAATTTACATTAAAACGATTTTTATTAAAAAACTAGGGTTAGGGTTTTGAAATAAAATTTGTTAAAACAATGGAATAGAGCGCGTGGGTGGTTTACCGAGAGGAAAAAAAATGGTGGCGGAGTGGTGGTGGTCTTCGGTGGTGATGGTGGTCCACGGTGGTTGGCGCGTGAGAGGGTTATAGTGGGTTTCGCGAGCTCAGAAGCTCCAGATGTGAAGGGGATACACCGATCTATCGATTCGGTAAACAAAAGATTCGCCGAAAAAATATTCCGGTGACGGCGGTCGCCGGAATCTCCTGGTGTAGCCGGAAATTTTGAAGAATCCGGCGAGTGTGTTGAGAGAGAAGAGAGATTTTGAGTGGTGTGTGTTTTATTTTGTGGTAAAATGAAATAAAATAAAATTTAAAGGGTTTATATATTAAATGAAGAGGGTATGAAATGAAAATAAATAATATGAGGGTGGGAAAAGAGAATGAACAAAGGACCATAACTGCCAACGAGCTAAACTTCTCGTAAAAACGGTTCGGGGCTCAAACGACATAGCAAACGGACTCGAAGAATTATGAAACTTGCGCCATTGTTTACGAAATCATTTTTCCAATAAAATCAAGTATAAACTTCAAAGTTTTTCTCAAACTCAATATAATTCAATAAATTTAGCAAATGCAGTACGATTCGAGTTTTCTAGGTTGTGCCGACTCGATAAAGGAATAAAGCTCACATTAAATAGGGTAGTTCACGGTTTTTCAAACCCAAACAAGTTTAAAGAAGCTCAAAAGCTAAGGAAAATCAAAAGTGAAGGTTTTGGCTCGTAAAATAAATTTAGGAAAATTTCCGGATGTTACAGCACATACCTCTAAAAGGAATCGCGTCCTCGCGATTAGGTTCAGGTTATAGGTCGAAATAAGGTTGGTGAAAAGGTGATCGTAGTAAAATGGTTTAATTCTCATCTAAGCAATGTGTCACAACTTCATTGGTGTGGTCTCCTTCAAATATAGTCTCAATTCCAATGTAGGGTTTATATCCTGGTGACACAAAATCCTAATCCTGATACATGTAAAGTAGTAAAAATGATAGGGTGATCGATCTTCCAGTTTTGTTTCCGAAATCGGGATTTTCCTCCTCAGGAAATNGAAATAAGGTTGGTGAAAAGGTGATCGTAGTAAAATGGTTTAATTCTCATCTAAGCAATGTGTCACAACTTCATTGGTGTGGTCTCCTTCAAATATAGTCTCAATTCCAATGTAGGGTTTATATCCTGGTGACACAAAATCCTAATCCTGATACATGTAAAGTAGTAAAAATGATAGGGTGATCGATCTTCCAGTTTTGTTTCCGAAATCGGGATTTTCCTCCTCAGGAAATGGATAAAAATTTCATTTGAAAACTTTATTGGGTGAAACATTAGTACGAATTTGACCAAAAATAATTTTCCAAGTGTCACAAATTTCTTTGTTGAGAATTCGCGGTCACGTAAGATGACACAGTTTCAAAAGATTTTTATAAGTTTGTAGAAATCGGGCTTCCAATCGTGGCATGGGTAAGATAAATTTCACAAAAGTTGACGTTCGACATTTCCCAATAAAAGTTTGATAAAAATTTGGCCAGAAAATGTTAATCCTCAAAATAGGTATTTCAGAAAATGTTACCACGAGCTTCAAAGTTGATATAAAAGCATTTTAAATAAAAGATTTTAAAAGTAAAATATCAAAGAAGAAGGGTAATCGGGCAGATCCACTTGAGTTCCTGAACATCGAGAGAAAGAATCTAGTTGACAAAGCTGTGCGGGGTTCAAGGTTTAATATCAGGCGAAGCTTAAAAGTGTAAGTGTCCAAATTGCTCAAACGGTATCCTGATCGAAATGTGGTACTAAAGGTTAACAAGAAATACTCAATGCTAAGAGGTATCATGACTTAAACGGTTGCACTCATGACCTGAGATGCTTGAATCAATTCCAACATATGTTGAGAAAATTCCTTCTTGTTCACAAGGTGAAGTCGAGTATCAATAATCGTTAGGCAAGCTAAGATCTCTTGGTATTCCGGTACAGAAGTTGGGCCACATAAAATAAACGAGTTGTGAGCATGTGTTGTCTAGAACTCCTAGAAGGTAGGATATCATAAAGGTGCAGGTATATTGACAGCCTAGTCCGACATTTACACTCCAATAAAAGAATCTAATCGCACGGATCGAGTGGGGCAACTTATTAGAGATGAAACAGTATCAAGGCTCGGTAGGTTTTCATCTATAATCTCAGACGAAGGTGTGGGATCCACTTCCAAGGTTTGGTTTACTTTGAAAAGAAAGAAAAATTTTCAATTACATAAAATAGTAGTATAAAAACACTTTCATGGTCGTAAATGGCTCGCCAGGTAATTGTAAAATACCTTATAAAATAGTTTGTAGATCATCTCATAAAATAATAGAGAACGACTTATCATTTATAAAATAATGACAAAATCATGTAAAATACTAAATAAAATAGCTTGTAGGACAGCTTGTAGAATGATGGAGAATGATTTATCATTCATAAAATAATCATAAAATCATAGTTTAATCGGTGATATATAAGCAAGATAAAGATCGGGTTACACAATAACTTGGGAGATGATTCGCAAGACAATGCATAGAGTAATAAGAAATCATTTGTGATCCCTAAAATATTGGAAAAGCGGTAGCTTACTTAGTGATTTAGTAGCAAAATGATTCATCGGGTGGCAAGAAATAGTTTTGAAAAGTAATGACAAAATAAATTGTAAGACAACAATAATAACATAGTTTTATTGTTTTGAAATCAAACAATGGCTAATCAGCTATCGAGAGGGTAAAACGATTTACAAGATTGTACTAAAACAGCCAGAATAAGTGCGTCATAGCTTACAAAATTTTATGAAATTGCTCGTTGGTTTATGAAATGGTAGTAAAGTAGCGAATCAGTTTATTACTTAATAATGGGAGGGCTTGTGCAATGAATTGTAAAACAATTTATTGGGCAGCAAGAAAATAATTTAACATTTGTAATATAGTAACAAGCTTTAATTTGTAATATACTAATAGGGTAGTAAAACACCTTATTGAAAACATTTTGATTATTTAAAATATTTTAGTTTAATAAAACTACCTTGTAAAAAAACATAAAATAGTAATTGACATTAAGAATTTAATTTATTGTTTATAAAATGGTGGTAACGTCGAAATCTTAGTTTCCAAATATAGTAGTAAAACATCTTGTAGGTTGACCGTAAAACGGTCGGTAAAGCAATTGAAAGCAGTTTGTGTGAATTTGTGTGTAATGGTAAAAATAATGGAATGTGGAATAGTGTGGTAAGAGGGTTTAATTACTTACAGAAAACTTCTATATAAATCGCTTAGGGTAAGGAAATTTAAAGTGAAATAATGGGATGAAAAATAGGTTATCGTATGTAGAAATGGCATAATAGCATTTGACACTTGATTATATAATAGTGAAAATATAGTGCATAATTGAAATATGGTGGTTCGTAAAAGTTGAAATAGAACGGTATTAGTTAAGTGGGTAATTAACCTAAACGAGGTGACTTAAAATATGAGGGTAAAATGCGATGAGTTACGAACACAAGTGGGAATGAGATAAGTATGTACGAAATTAAGGTAATGATTTGAAATCCTTTATATCGCGGCTAACATGCCCCAATAGTGGTGACTATTAAAACGAAAATTTTTGAAAGTAAAATATGTTTAAGATTTAAAAAAGGATCAACAACGCTAGTGAGTGTGCTATAATGACGACTTGTGGGTTATGGGCCCACGTTTAAAGTGTAAAGTTTAAATACGGAAAAGTTGAGTAGGTAAAAACGAAGTAGAAATAAAAGTATTGATATCGGTTTAACGAAAAGTAGTAAATGCAACTCATAATGAAAAGTGTAAAGATATAGATAATGCGTAAGTATAATGAATAGGTTTAATATACCATGCGACGCCTGTTTTAACCAAATAAAACGGATGAAACCAAGTGGATGTAAAAAGGGCAAATGGCGTGGATCCCTGGTTAAGGTGTAAAGGTGTGAAACGGTTGACGATCCTTCGGGGTGAACGGTTAACGATCCATGGGTTGTTCAAAATCCTAACCAACGGAATTCGAATCACCTAAATCAACATCAGCTTCGAAACATGAACATTAGGACGAACCTCTAACATGGTCAATACAAGTAACCCCACTTACAATCTTAAGGTCAATGTTTCCTCATGAATACTATTATCTCGTCTACAATCTCCAATATCCACTTCATATGATCAAACTATCAAAGTATCCATTCCAATCAACGGGTTACTTCCCAAGGCAACTAAGGTTGTCATCCAACTCATTGGTTTACCTGCGGTGTATACAAGCTTCCTTACAAATGAAGGGGTAGGGGAAAGGTGAGGTATAAGGCAATACCAAAGTGCTCATGTTTTCAAAATTTGTTTTCAAATAGTATTCCAAAGTGTTGTTTCCAAAATGATATGTTCAAAGTAGTGCATTTTCAAAATAGAGTGCTCAAAAGAGTGTGCTCCAAATAGTTCTAAATATAGTGTAACAATAGTATATCTTTTCAAATTAGTATATCGATACGATTCATTTTCGAAATAGTGACGCAAATGTTGAATGTCCAAAATAGTAATCCAAACAGTTTATCGAATTAGCGTACCCAGGGTAACATACCCCTAAAATAGTTTTCAAGTGGTATATTAATATAACACGTCTTCAAGTAGCGAAACCAATGTTTAACGTTCAAAATGGTATTCGGAATAGTATGTTAAAATAGCGTACTCAAAATAACGTGGCCAAAATAATTTTCCGAAATAACGTTTTCAAAATATCGTATCCATTTGTATGTGCATATTTTTGAAAAATATCGTATCGTAGTTCATTGTTTTATAAAGGTAGTAAAATAGAACACTGGTATCCCCAAAAGGTAAGTAAAAGGGTTAGGTATCTTTCCAAAGACAGGACTCGGGTTGCTTCATAAGTTCCTAAGGCTTCTGCTGGGTTACCAATCAACCTATTGTAGTTTTTCTATACCTTTCCAAAAGTCCATTGGTTATCTCATTGTTCATTTCCATAAAAAAGTTCACCTTACGGGTGTCATGGAATAGTCACGCTTAAACAACTAGTGATCTAACCCGGTTTATCAACAAAGTGTAAGGTTTGAGCAGTGAGGGTTGTAACATACCCCTAAAAAGTTTATGCTGTAACGTGACCAAAAACAAATTTCAAAAAAAAACAAAACAAGGCCAAAGAGACCATTTCAAAACCACAACGAAATCCAAATTTTACGAATTCAAGAAATCCAAATTTAAACGAAGCCAAAACCAAATATAAATATTCCGATAACTCGAATGCAAAATCACGTGAACTTGATTGATACTATCAATCCCAAAACATACTAGTGTGCCAAACATGATATCGATCGATTTAGGATAAGTAGCTCGAATTCAAAACAGTGACCGATCGGGTCTCACCCGACCCGGTATGAACGAAATCAGATGGTG
>LBNU01008839.1:111353-150337 GCA_014162995.1 Artemisia annua
TTCCGCTGCTAAACTTTGTTTATTTTCCGCTGCAAACTCTATTTACTTTTTCCGCTGCTACTTTGACTTAAGAGTCCTTGTACTCTAAATGGTTTGTAATTCGAATGATATGTTTTACAACATTTATAAACGTCCCGTGTTGTGGTCGTTAGCTATAAATGTACTTGGTTTCTATTTGCGTAATACCCCCAGCATGATAGCTGCCATATTTGAGTTGGGGGTGTTACACCTTCTAGAGCCAACATCAAACAAGCTCTTGGTAGGTGACATGTGAGATCCTTCATGGATTAAACTAGTGAAAACTGGAAAGAAACGATGGGGCGATTCACATTCGAATCAAACTTGTTCCAGGAAAATGGACTGACGGATGTTTTTGGAAAACCTTTCAATGTGCCCACCAATTGAATTTTGAGCACATTGATTGTGTAAATTTTCAAACCAAAGTGTTCAAAAAATAAATGTGATTCAATGTATAAAACTCTCGTCGTGTTACATAAAATGTTTATCCAGTAACACGCGAGTGATTTTTCTAATCAATTTCTCATCAATCAGTGAGTATTTAATTCATTGATTCACTCTACCGTGCTGTCTGCTTTGAGAAGTTCCGGTATGAGAACATGCTTAGTATGATGAATCTAACGTTAATTCGTTGGAAGATTCAATACTACAAGCTGGAAAGTTTTGTCAAGGAGAATCTTCTTTAAAGGGGATTCTACCTAATCACAGGTCGGTCCTCACGGAACCGAAGGTTAATCCAACCACTTTGAGCGAATGCCAAAGCCATATTCGTTCTCCAACTTTATTGCTAACTGTTTTATTTCAGATTTATATAAAGATGGTGATGGTGGTACCTACTTCCACCAGAGACATGTCAATCCATACCCCATGCTCACACACTGAACTCATTATCTAAGAATATCATGAAATATGAGAGACTTACGAACAATGCTTCCGCAACTCTGATGCAAAGTCTCCTAATCCAGAAAAGTGTGAGCATGCCGGTCAAACAGTCACTACAACACATGAAGGCGTTACTACAAAGGATGAACTTAGAGATTTACGATGGCTGATAATCTCAAAGAATGCTCAAAGATCACATATGTCAAAGGAACGTTAATCACAAAATCATTGCTTGAAGTACGAAGTGTGCCGAACTTGAAGAATCAAAGTCTACGAGCTAGGATATTAATTCATGTAATAGAATGCGAATATTCAAATCATATTTTCCGGGGTGACCTCCCTTAGGTGGAGATTGTTAGGAATATAAATATTCATGAGAAAGACTCGGTCACCCCGAGTATAGATTAACATTACGTAGCTCATAGACTTATTAATATTTAGTTAGTATGTAGTTAGTTATCGTAGTATTTGTGGAGTTGGGTCGGGTATTTAATCACTGTCAGCTCACTCCACAGCCCGTGTAGGGCATTTTATTGTAAGTATAAATACCCCTTCCCACACAAGGGAAGGGTTGGAACTTCTCATTCACCAATCTAATACATATTCATTTTCTCTCTCTGGAAGTATCCCATCACATCTCTTTCTCTCTCTAAACTCTTCTACAATTCGATCCAACCACAAAGACCATGTATGTTTATGTTTATGATAAGCCTACGAGGCTCCTTTCTATGGACGAGATTCATCTAAGCTATTTATGGAGACCGTGGAGCGCTTGATACTTTCAATTTTATGTCTTGACGCTCTCCTTGGCTAGACATCATCCGTGAAGTTGATGCTCTTCGATCCAAATGTATAGATCTTTGCCTTTAATTCGTAAAAAAGTGGGAAACGGGGAAGGCTCTTTATTTTGGGAAGATATTTGGATTGATGGTTGACGTTAAAACATCAATACATGAGACTTTACACATTGGAAATGTCTAAACAAATAAGTGTCATTGAAAAATTAATCACGCTTCATTGGTTTGGTCTTATCGTCATGCTCCAAAGATGAGGGGTTGAGGAAAAGCAGCAGTGTCTTCTTCATTCTTGCATTGGCGACTTAATTTTACCAAACATTCCGGATCGTTGGGTTTGGTCGTTTGCTTCGATAGAATTTTTGGTTAAATCGTTCGTAGCCTTATTGATGACTCGCTATTGCCAAAGGAGGATGTCTCTACTAGATGGGTTAAAGTCATGCCTAGGGCTGTAAACGAACCGGACGAACACGAACGGAGCCTTGTTCATGTTTGTTTGTTTAATTTTAACCGGACAAATAAACGGACACGAACGCTTAAATGGACGAAGTTTCTTGTTCATGTTTGTTTATTAAGAAAAAAGAGTTGTTCATGTTCGTTTATGTTCGTTCATTAAGACACTAAACGAACGTTAAACGAATATAAACGATCGAACATAAATTGACATAGACAAAGAAACATAAAATTTATTAAATTATGCACAATATATTGTTTTATAAGTATTGTTTTATTTAAACAAACCAATTTTAGAATTATACAATTAAATATATGATATACGAACATAAATAAATAGATGAACATAAATGAATGCCAACGAACGCATATTCGGACGTTCACGAACATAAATAAATGGACGCGACTTTTGTTCATGTTCGTTCATTTAACTAAACGAACATAAAATCTTGTTCATGTTCGTTCATTTAGTAAATAAACGAACATAAACGAACTTTTTACCGAACAGTTCATGAAATGTTCATTGAATGTTCAGTTCGTTTACAGCCCTAGTCATGCCCATCAAGATTAACGTATTTGATTGGAGAGTCCGATCGGATAAGTTGCCTACCAGGTTAAATCTTTTCCTTTGAGACTTGGATATTTCTTCTATTGTATCTCCTCTTTGCAGCGCCTCAGTGGAATCCGCTTCTCATCTCTTCTTTTTGTGTCGTATGGCTCGTCAATTATGGAAGAATGTCATGCGTTGGTGGGAGCTTGATGACATTGAGTTAGCCTCTTATGATGATTGGTTCCTTTGGTTAAATAGCTCTCATTTTTCTAAGCGCTTGAAGGATATTTTGGAAGGTGTTTGTTATGTGAAGTGGTGGTTAATTTGGCGTTTCAAGAGCCAACTCATTTTTGGTGATGGTCATCCGCGCAAGGATCTTCTTTTCGATGACTTGGTTGATTTATCTTATAATTCGTGTTCTAATCGTTGTAATTTTAAACTTAACCGGGTTACTTGGATGNAAAAAAAAAAAAAGCCTGTACCTTCATTTCTCTCTGATCTGCCATTGTTAAGAGTTTATTTAATCCAATATAAAAGGAAATGAACTTATGAGATGAAAGCCCAAAACACACATCATTTAAAGGACTAAAATATGATTGTCACAAAGTTGCCGGCTTAACTATAATTCGGCTGACGAATCTTTGTACACGGCAACGAGTTTCTTCTTGTGAACACTTCTCTTAATTTACTAATTACTTTAGAATGTCATTTCTAAGTTATAGTGATAAAATATATAGAAAAGGCACAATGTATTTCAATACGCGTCACTTGTGTCCAATACACATTTGGAACTCACTGCGTACATCGAAAGATCAGTACGTCACTGAACTTTGTTTCTTTCATTTATAAGTAAACTAAAATAAAACAACTTAACACATACTACTTCAGTGCGTACGGGGTATAACTCAACCCTATTCAAGGGGCGGTTCAAGCCATTTAGAGACCTGAAACGTACTTTTAATATAGGGTCTTTTCGTTTACTTTTGTTTGCGTAAAAAATATTCAAGCACGTACATGCATACGCATCGCATTTCTTAGTCACCAGGCTGAGCGCACATTTGAAAAGTGACTGTTTTTCAAATGATTGGATGAATGAAGAGTTTAACTACGAAACCAAAAAGAAAAACATGAAAAAAAATATTGAGACTTAATTGACGATAGAAAAATATAAGTTGAGAAAGAGAGAATACCGACTTCCTTTTCCTATAATCTAGAAGTAGGGTGATAAAAATCGAACAACATGCTAACTGTTGGTTTAAGTATATATATAATCGGAAAAATTACCTAATACGAATGCTAAACCGAATAAGTGTTTGTGTTCGTACTTGTTTCTTAAGAAGATAAGCTTGTTGTGTTTGTTTATTTTCGTTCATCAAAACTTTACACGAACGAATACAAAGAAGCAAAGCATAAAACATATGTAAAGTTAATTTTCCTTTGTGTTTGCTTACGTTCGCTTGTTTATTTGTGTACCTAGTTTATAAATAAATTAAAAGATAGAGTATTACTTGTTACTTACAAATAAAAAAGATAAACTTACAAGCTGTATATGAAGAAACGAATACATAAAATGAATGAACAATGAATGAATTTAGACATTTATTCATGTAACAAAACGAACATAAACTATTACTTATATTTTCTTGTTCAATAAACACTTTGTTGAATAATATTTGGTTCTTTCACGGTCTTGTTTAAAGCTTATTGAAACTTGGAGCACTAAGTGAGCTTAATCTTTCATATATACAAGTACTATGCAAATGAATGGTATGGGCTTTGGCTCAATTGGTAATCACTTCTAAAAAATCCATGTGCTCACTCATGAGATTTTGTGAATAAAAGGTCATGAATTCGAGTCTTGGCTCGTGCTCACTTTAGTTGGTGCCTCTCACTGGGACAAGAAAGTTTCCGGAGCTATTATTTGTGAAGGTGGACAATGGTTGGTGCCAAAAGGCACCAAGCTAGGATGCCACGCTAATGTACAACTTTTGTGGACATCTTAAAATCAAATAATAAGCTGAGTCTGTTATAGTTCGTACGTAGGNTGCTCCTTCACTTCCAATCGTACCTGTTTTTCCGCCCACACCCATACCATCACCTTCATCTGCAGCTGTACCTTCCGTGTCCCCTTCTGGCAAGATGTTCATGGTTGGAGGCGACAGTGGTTGGACTTTGAATTTCGATTATCAAGCTTGGGCCGCAGGGAAAGAGTTTGTTGTAGGAGACGCACTTGGTATGTTTTTTTAAAACTAGAGGAGCTAGATATAAAATTTGGATTTGTAAATTTCTCTCACAATTCATTTTCTGGTTGTGTTGCTATTGCTAACTAAATCTGGTTGTAGTTTTTAAATACCCGATGGGACATCACGATGTACGCAAAGTTAATGGAACGGACTTTCAATACTGTACTGTTCTGAGCCATCAAGGAGCTCTAACAAGTGGATATGATGTGGTGGAATTGACGACCCCGGGAAGAAAATGGTACATTTGTGGTGTCTCAGACCATTGTGTCTTAGGTATGAGGCTTGTTATTGATGTACTACCTTCATCTGCGCCTTCCCCCAGTCCCTGGAGTTCATACAAAGCTGCTAGACGTTTGGGTGGATTAATGGCTTAAGAGGGATTCTTGAAGATCATTTGGTTGCTGATTTTGCCTGCTATATTTGTTTTCTGTTGTACCTCGATGTCTTTTTCAGTTGGTTTAAAATTCATAAACATTCATGTTTTTCTTATGTTACTGTTACATTATAACGTAGTTGAGTGTTCTTTACGGGAACAAATAACACTCTCGGATTATTAATAGGATTAGTAAATTGAATCCGGTATGGATTGAATATATTTTCGATCCGAGGATGACTTGTTTGTAACTGCGTTGTGAAATCTTATCTGGCATCATGCTAGTTGTATTACGGAGTAATCAATTGTCTTTGGAGATAAAAGAGAAATGTTTTTTTAGTTATACTTTACTAATTTGATTCTGGATAATTGATTATTGATGTAATGCAGTTTAGAGCAATAATCTTCTTAGTCGGGAATCATGCTTCAGTTTTTATAGTTTAAACTCAAATATGGGCTTTAATGCTCGTAAACGCACAAGTTTAATTTAGATTATGTATACAACTAATGACTTAGGATCAAATGAGAAGAAAACTTAAAATGAAAAGAATGAGAAATAACTATAACCACACATTAGAGATGCATTAACTTGAATTAGATGCATCTCTAATCTTTTAGATGCACCCTAATATATTTTCTAGCAAAAAATTAGATGCATATACATATATTATATGCATTTCATCAAGTTAGGCGAATTCTATGTATTTTTCGTCTACTGCGGGTCAAATTTGTTGTTAGTGCTACTTTGCATCGTTTTCACTTCAAAAACACTTTCGAAACTAATTGGGACGCATCTAAATGAATAGAGATGCATCTAATTCAACTCGATGCATCTCAAATGTGTGGTTATAGTTATTTCTCATCCTTCTCATTTTAAGTTTTCTTCTCACTGGATCCCTACTCTACAACTAATAGGTATATTTAGAATCTATTTGTTCATGTCTAAAGTTATAAATTTCATCATACATAGATACATTTATTTTCAAAAGCTTTTATGCCTTTAAAATTAATTACTTAGGGCTTGTTTGTCTAGTTTTTTTGTTAAGTCATGTTAAATTAAAGTGTGTCTACATATATGTTGTCTGTTTGTAGATGAATAAATAATTGTTTGTTTTGTGTACTGAATAAAGTATCTAAATTAGAAAAAATACCGTTATACCCTTTTATTTGATATAAGTTAAAAAGTGGGAGGGTAAATATGTAAAATTAAGATAAAAGAGATGGACTTAATTTGGAGACCCTCATCTCCTTGGCTTTTTCTAGGAAGTCATATGTTAGTTTTAAGCACTAAACAAACATCTATTAAGTAACAAACAAACAGTTATTATATGACTTAACTAATTCACCAATGGGCCTCCGGTCTAGCGGTATGGAGGTTTTACCTTCCTAGGCAATGTCTCAAGTTTGAGTCTTATCTAGGGCGATAGGGGTTTCCTACAACGTGCGTAAAGGGAAGGGTGCCATTGCCTGCTGGGCTGGACTCAACCTGGTTGTGTGGGCTCGCTACGCCTTCTGGGCTAGGGGCCATGTAGCTACAATTGCCATCCAAAAAAAATGACTTAATTAATTCATTTTTTTTTTCATATTAGGTTAATTAATTCGAAATCAAACACCCTTAAAAAAAGACTAAAGAACATGTTAACTTTATCAATAACCGAGCTTGTGTTGTGACCATGAGGATCACCCATTTCAATCTTTTTTACTAAAGCATGTTTACCTTCTTCTAGTTATTCAATATATAAGAAGCGGTGTTAGAAATGAATCAAATTTAGTTTATTATTTTTTTTTTTTCGTAATTTAGATGCCCGTATCCTATTACTTTTCCGTTACAAAATTATATCCATAGACAAAAAATACAAAATTTAAGAAAATGCATTACTACTGCTTTGATTTCTAGGAAATCTAAGAAATAAAATAAAAATAATAATAAAGAAAAGTTTTACCATTTGATAATTAATTAATTTAATATGTTCTTTAATTTTGTAAATATCAACTTTGGTTAAGATAATATAGTAAACTTAAACAATTATAACCGCTATTTTTAGTAGTGATCAATTATTTTGACACATTAAAAAGGAAAGATAAATTATAAAAATTGGGACAGACTGAGATTATTTTTTCTAAATAAAATGAAAAACAAAATTATTGTAAAGTTGAACAAATCACTTTCAATTTTAACTTTTATACAAATTTGAAATCATACTCTCTTATCCATTAAAATTGACCAATTCTAATTTTCGGTTTCCTCATTTTCGCCCTAAAAATAAATTATTATGTTTCTAATCAATGTAAGTGGCAATCAAACATCAAACGCATACAAGTAAGACCAAATCCACAATATCTATATACCCATTGCCGTCTATTGCCGGTATCCTACACATTGCACATTAACTCGTAAGCTATATAAATATACACCAATATTATATTTAGTTTCATCATCTCAACAAATTAGGCTTTTCAATAGTTCTTAAATCTTCATTCATAGATACTGATTAAAAACCGCAAAATTATTTCAAAAATGGCCTCATCTCGTTCAACCATCATTTTCGTCGCAACCTTCTTTGTTCTTGCAACTTCTATCTCTGCTACCGAATACATTGTCGGGGACGCAAGTGGGTGGAGCCTCGACTTTGATTATCAAACTTGGGCCAAGGATAAAGTTTTCTTAGTCGGAGATTCACTTGGTACGTTATATTCCTGATAAATTATTAGCTTTAGTTAATGTACGGCTCGTTTATTTAAGCATGAGTGTCTCATTTTCTTGACATGCAAGAAATGTATTTTAATCTTTGATTTTCTTGATGCAGTGTTCAATTATGCGTCTGGTGCCCACAACGTAGCCAAAGTCAATGGCACCGGTTTCCAACAATGTTCGACTTCTTTTTCCAATGGAATCTTGACAAGTGGACAAGACGTCGTTCCACTACTAACCCCAGGAAGAAAATGGTACATTTGTGGTGTTGGCAAACATTGTGAATTAAGAAACATGAAGCTCGTCATCACGGTTCTACCACAAACTATGGCCCCGGCTCCAAGCCCTGTAACAACATCAGCATCGAGCAATATGGCAGTACCAACAATCCATGGCTTTGTAGTTACAATAGCCGGTGGTCTTTTGTCACTCTTGGTTTGAAACATGTTTTTTGTTACAATATTATTTACTTCAGTTTTTCTTATCTGTATGTGATTTTTTAAATGTATGTTCAAATGTTGCACCAGGGCGAACTTAGTTTATATGCTAAACAAGAATTCTTTCCTGATTATTTTGTTTGTATGTTAAAAATTTCAAGTTCTTTTCATATGAACTATTCACCTAGTAGAAGTAAGTAACAAGATATATGTGATTTGCATCTTAAATATGAAAGCGATGTAAGAAAGGAATACCGAGACCGACAATTGCCAACAAAAAGCGACGGAATCGAGAGCGGATATTCAAGAAATTAGTGTTGCATATTCTAATGGCTAATCCGTCAAGTTCTGCAAAATCTGTCGCTAAGTAGATTTTGCTAGTGACGGATTTAATGAAGATTTATTTAAATTTTAAGAGTTGGATATTTGTCACTTATCAATGAACAGTTTTGATAATTATATTCTATTAAGAAAAACTATGTATAACAACTTCTTAGTCCTGAAAGAAGAGAAAAGACGTGAGAAAAATAAAATAAATTCGTTTTATCAAAATGTTTTTAGGAGAGGAGATCGAAATTTAGTTAAATTTCTCTATAAAACTTTCTTCTCAAAGATGAGATGATTTAGAAAGAAAGTATACTATGAAACTTTCAATAAAACAATGACTTGAATGGGCTAGTATAAAACATAAATTCTATATGTAACAAGGGGTATAATTGTAAACTAATTATTTTTCTGTTATTTCTCTCCCAACTCGAGAACATGATATACAAAATCAAAATTTTGTTTCTTTCCTCTTATTTTTTGCCCGTTTTTGCCTTTTTCTTCTTTCATTTCAAAAACTCGAGAATAGAGTGTTAGTGACTGAAGTATAGTGGCCTAGCAATGACAACCTCATTGGTGAATACATGCCGATTACTTTCGCTAACTTATCATTGATAGCCACCGTCATATCTGTAGCCACTAACTTGTAACTAATAGTCACTGTGCTTTCATCACTACTAGATGTTCATGTGTGTAGCAAAATTCCTATCGCTGAATTGTCATTTTTATTCTCATCATGGCCTATAATAGTATAATTAAAAGAAAGAGATTGCAGAATTTGGTTCATCAGAACCTCTAAATTGTACATTACGAAATTCAGTAAATTACAAGTCATTCTTTAGTGTTCCAGAATATGTTGTTCTAGACATATACTAATGCTAAGCTATACATTTACAAAATCTAAATCTGAGTAGAGCTTCATATACACGAGCTTTGCGTGGTTTCACTGTTTCATAAAGTGATAAACTTGAATAATTTCTATTGTCTGTCACTTGCGAAAATCGACATGGTTAATTGCTTAGGTAGATCGTTTTTGTAAGTGCATTCTGTTCAATATCTATTGCGACAAACAAGTACCACTTTTTCTTATTTCAAAATTTGATACGGCACTAGTGAATAAATTAAGTATGCAAAAACTACACTGTTAATTCAATAATGCACATTAAAACAAAATTAAACCTTTCACTCCTAGAGAATAGGTCAACCCCAAAGATACTCTCATGAAAAAAATGTCCACATCTCATCTAGTTTCTTTGCATCTTAATGAATATGTGAAAGCGAAATGCAAAAACAAACACTATTTGCCAATCCATTACATTTTTCTAATCGAAAATCACCTTTCAATCATCATTAATGGTTCAAGTCTTATTGAAAATGACACATATCAAATAAATAAACAAAATTTTCCGGCTAAGCTTTGACATATATTCGACGTTTACAAAGTAAAATCCGGCTAGAAAGATAGTATATGAAAGCATCCATTTGTTCGTCTTTCATGTACAGAACTTAGCACGCAGGCCAGCATCCATCTACCCATTGCTCTATAAATACATTGCTGAATAATAGTAGAAACATATCCTCTAAACTCATTTACTAACTTAAAACCAATAGCCGCGATGGCTTCTCTGTTGCTTTTAGCTTTAACAACAATTCTAACCTTCTATTCAGCCAATGCAGCTGAACTCGAAACCTACATTGTCCACTTAGACTCACCTAAGGGTCAAGAATTCGTTCAAAAAGAAGATCGTGTAACCTGGTACAAATCATTCTTACCACAAGCAACGGCAGGTTCAAATGAGGAACCAGCCATGTTATATGCATATCATAACGTGCTAACGGGGTTTGCAGCAAAGCTATCTGCAGAGCAAGTAAAAGCAATGGAAGATATGGATGGGTTCTTCTTTGCAAGGCCTGAAAGGGTGTACTCAGCACAAACGACTCATACACCCAACTTCTTGGGGTTGCATCAGAATTTAGGGTTTTGGGGTGGTTCGAACTATGGTAAGGGAGTTATAATTGGGGTTCTAGACTCTGGAACGACTCCAAGTCATCCATCTTTCAGTGACAACGGAGTCCCTCCACCACCAGCAAAATGGAAAGGAAAATGTGAAATTAAAGGATGCAACAACAAGCTAGTTGGATTGCGGGATCTTACCAAGGCCAAGGGTGGATCAAATACGCCATTTGATCAAGACGGACATGGTACACACACTTCAAGTACTGCAGGTGGAAATTTTGTGAATGATTCGAACGTATTTGGAAATGCTAAAGGAACAGCGACCGGGATGGCACCTCTTGCACATGTGGCAATGTATAGAGTGTGTACTGATGAAGACTGTACAGAGAGTGGGATCCTCGCTGGAATGGATATGGCGGTTGAAGATGGTGTTGACGTGCTTTCATTATCGCTTGGAGCAGAGTCTAATCCATTTTATCAAGACGGTATCGCGATAGGTGCATTTACAGCTATACAAAAAGGGATATTTGTAGCTTGTTCAGCGGGTAATTCTGGCCCTTTTAACTCTTCGTTGTCGAATGAGGCTCCATGGATTTTAACCGTTGGAGCTAGTACCATTGATAGAAAAATAACTTCAACCGTTTCTCTTGGAAACAAGGTTATGCTCGACGGTGAATCACTATTTCAGCCTAAAGATTTCTCTCAATCGTATCTACCTTTGGTGTACCCAGGCATGAACGGTGTTCAAGAAACAGCGTTATGCACAAATGGTTCCTTGGATCATTTTGATGTGAAAGGAAAGATAGTAGTGTGCGATAGAGGTACAATATCAAGAATTGAGAAAGGGCAAACGGTAAAAGATGCGGGAGGTGCTGCGATGATTCTAGTAAACCAAGCCCCTGAAGGTGCTAGTACTTTAGCCGATGCGCACGTTCTTCCAGCATCACATCTTGGTTACAAAGAAGGAGTCGCGATCAAGACATATATTAATTCAACCACATCGCCTACTGCCACTTTAATATTTCGAGGGACTGTAATCGGAGTGGATTCAGCTCCCGAAGTGACTTCTTTCTCATCAAGGGGGCCTAGCTTAGCGAGCCCTGGAATCTTGAAGCCCGACATTATTGGTCCTGGCGTTAGCGTTCTAGCAGCATGGCCCGTGTCTGTTGAGAACATGACACAAACAAGTGCTACGTTTAACATAATCTCGGGCACTTCAATGTCTTGCCCTCATCTTGCAGGCATAGCAGCGTTACTAAAAGCCTCTCACCCCGACTGGTCACCAGCGGCTATTAAATCTGCAATTATGACAACAGCCGATCAAGTTAGTTTAAGTGGTAATCCTATTATGGACGAAAGAGAGCTTCGTGCAGACATATTTGCTATTGGTTCAGGACATGTGAATCCCACAAAAGCTAATGATCCAGGGCTAGTCTTTGATATAGGACCAGATGATTACATTCCTTATTTGTGTGGGCTTGGTTACACAAGCCAACAAGTTGGGATAATTGCGACGAAAAAAGTTTCATGCTCAAAAACGATACCAGAAGGACAACTAAACTACCCTTCATTCACAGTCACTTTAGCAATCGGCGAAAATAAAACATACACAAGGACGGTGACTAATGTTGGTGAGGCTAATTCTACTTATACCGTATCAGTGCCACACGTCAATCTTCCACATGGAATAATTCTTGCCATCCGTAATCCGGTCTTGAAATTTACTGAAATGAACCAAAAGGTCACGTATGAGTTAACTTTTACCCGAGATAGCAGTGCGGGCATAGATTTTCCTTATGCTGAAGGAGCTATGGCTTGGGGTTCGGGTAAATACTTAGTTAGAACCCCTTTCGCTTTCAAGTTCCTTTAAGAGAATATATATCACAATCAAGCTCTGTAACACCATATGCAGTTTTTTGCATATGTCTTCCTTTTTTGCTTTCTTGTTTCCTTGTCAGTACTCGAGAGAAATCCGAAACCATTGTCTGTCTTCGCCAATAGTCAAAATTAAAGTAGTTTCACTCATTTACATATATATTTACTTACTTAAAATTGCAAAAAATAAAAATAATTACTATACATGCTATATCATCCAGTAAAGATTTCAATTATTAATCTCTATAATGGCTTAAACTGTTTCCTTGTCACTGAATCTCAAGAAAATATCAGTATACGCACTCTAACAAGCACAACCCATTACTGAAAAACCTGATACAGCAATACCATATAGTTTTAACATCGTTTTATGCTATAAATAACTACAAGATACGGCGGATCCAGGATTTGAAGTTAAGGGTGGCCGAAATTAACGTAAAAATTATAGCAATAAAATATCCTCGAAAAATGAATCTCTAATTCTTTTAACGCATGATTCAACTTAACACCACAATAATTAGAAACTAAGCTAAATTAGAAAAGAATAATTTGACAAGTAAATTTATTTTGATTTTGTATACTTGTATCTGATTGGTTAAGTTATTCGAATAAGCGGGGCTTGTTGCAAATATTATTAAGAAACTAACTTATGGGCTATATAACTAATGAATAAAATGGGTTGATTAGGGGTGGCCCAGCACCCACTAGTCACCCTACTAGCTCCGCCCCTACAAGTAATGAAGTTCATTTTTTACGATTATAAATAATATATATTGAGGAGATATCAGGATTATCCCTAGATTATTGTAAATATGTGGGGTAATATGGGATGGTTATCCTGATAGCAATTAGAAGTCACGAGTATGAACGCTTTCAGATCGATTAAATTGGAGTGGATACCAATTAACGACCGGATAAAATCTAATTGATTCAAGTTTGTGTATTGTATTATGTTTGCAGAGAGATTACGTGTTTCTATATCCTTCTGTGTTTCAATCTGATACACTAGAAACATAATTTAGGGTTAACTGCCTTTAGGCAGTTTCAAGGTTTCAAGTTGTCAAATTTAGTCCCTCAATTTCCGAAAATTTAATTTTCTGAGGAATTTTTGACATAGCAACTTAGGACCCCAGCCAGGGGCGCTGCCCCTTGGACCCTGCCAGGGGCTGCCGCCCCTTGGACCCTGCTTCTCTCAGGGGCGTTGCCCCCGAACCCCCACCAAGGGGGCTACCGCCCCCTTGGAACCCCCGTTAGTCCGGTTAATATTCATATAAGTGTCGAACCTTATATATATATTAAACTCAATCTATTTTACACTAAAATACCAACATAGATCAATGTTGTAAACCACAAGAGAGAGTTAACCCAAGTATTGAGGTAGTTTGCTTAGCCGAAGATACAGAAACATAAGCTCTAATCCCAAAAATCGCACTTAATAGTAAAAAAACACAGAACCCAATGCTGCAAAGATCCCCGGATGTGGTATGTAGCAATCAGCTCTACCATAAGAATCCACCTCCCCAACCTGTCGACTATTTAGCGTCGTAGCACCTAGTAATAGAATCGCTGTTGCAACTGACGCTGTCCGGCCTGAATTTTTACAAGAACAAACTGTAATAAAATTTTTTGCACCCTTACTAGATTTATAATGTGCTGTTGTTCCCAACGATATCAATGTTTACATACCATGACAAACTATTAAAGAGATCAAAGGTTCAGGGTCGAAATGGGGTCATGTGAACAACAACTACAAGTATTACGAGGCCAAGGTTCAGGGTCGAAATGGGGTCATTGTTCCCAACGATATCAATGTCTACATAGAACGTACTTATATTTCGCAAACTAAAATTGTTATTTAAACACTCAGAAAGATCGGATACACACTCGAAAACAAAATAAAGGGCGACAAACAATACATCGAAGAAGCACAAAATTTCACTCGTGAAAACAATACCATACCCCTTGCTAACTATCTTCTTTCATATAAGTTTACTAATCCATAACAAAGGAGAAACAGTAGACCCACCACTATCTTTCAAGCCACAGTTGCTCTTGATTCATGGTATCATCTGTTATAAGATTATATGTTTGCTGCAAGAGAAAAATAAACAATAACATGAAAACATAAAACTGCAGAAAACGAGACCGTAAATCATTTGATCATGAAGACTCAAAAACCACAAACAAGAAAATGTTGAGGACTTTGAAATTCACAGTTGCCTTAAGACAGATTCATCCTCTCCACGGTGCTTGAGAGTCATGAACATTTATCTCCCAAGATACAACAATAATGGATAACCCCGTTAGCACAAATGGATTATCTATGTGAACCAATATGTGCCTTCTCTTCTTTACGAACCGATATAAAGAGAATCAAGATCGAAGTAACCAACAAAATGAGAGGATTGAATAGTTTGTTTTTTGTGTATTCAATAAGATAAAAAAAAAATATCTCAATTTATAGGGAAAGGAGGCAAAGGAAAAATGGTCGGATTAATTAACACAATTAATCTTACTAATAGCTCATGAACAAATAGTTAATGCGGGCGTTACATCTAACTATATCATTAACTTTGCTCCAAAAGCTCATTAGTACATTTGATGACTATCAATTGTCATTCAAACCAAGAATTTGACCAACTTTTTCAACAATCCCCATGTGAATGAAATTGGGAAAAGGAAACAAATTTGAAGGACTCGATGTTCAGTGTTTCGAGTTGATCTTTGCATAGGATAGGTAGGTGTTGCACTTTGAAAATTTCCTCGTGAAATATACTTAGCCTCCTAGAAGCCAGTAGAACTCGATGTCTTTGAACTGTCTATTCTTTGTGTAGACGACAATATATATTCAGACAAATATCTCCTTGACACATTTTGGTTCTCATAGTTATGTTCGTCATGTAAATGAACATAACATGGTTCTGCAAGAGCATTTTGGAATTGCGCCACTACAATTCCCTTCGAAGTGACCCCACTTCTCTCTTACATAAGTGATTCTCCATTAATCATCAAAAGCAATATGCTTAACCTCATATTGTTACTGTCATAAGAATGGACCAGGAAGTTTACTAACCCCCTTAAATGAATATGGAGTTTATTACTCCCTTACAATGACCTTGGTTTATACAAGTAGTTTGTCCCATTAAACCCAGATCTTATGATCTTCAGTCAACTGGGTTAGGTTTTCCTTCATATAAACTTTTCAAGGGCTTTAATCCAAATTCTCTTGATGATTTTCCAAGTGACTATCTTATTTAGCTTTTTGTAAGTTGATTCACAATGTTATTCTATGACTTCACATTGTCAATAGTGATAACACATGTTGAGTGTAACACCCCCAAAATTCAGGTCTAGCGGAAGCATACATGCATTAGGGTGCTACGAAATCGGTATCACAACACAAGGAACAAAGAATGGTTTTTATTTCATTTATTTGGAATAAAAACGGTTATGTAAAGCATAAAGTTTACATGATATAAAATAGTGCGGAAATAGGCCCATAAAATGATTAAAGCGGTCCCAAATGTTCATCAGAGTCGCCTATGACCATGCCCCTTGACAAGCGCCTTCAAATAGTGAGCTATCGCCTTAAACCTGAGAATACATGCTAAAGGTCAGCTTATGCTGGTTTTAAGTTATAAAAACAGTTGTGGACCTGAAGAGTTTAGTGCTATATGTGACTAGAGGCAGGTATAGACATCACGATCATAATCTCAATCTCAATCTCAATCAATAGTTTATCATCTTAGGAAAGATGAAGGGTCATAGTGAGCAGGCCTCTCAACGGTCACTAGCCAGGTCACAGCAAGGAACTACCCGTTACTGCCCCGGATCTAGGCCGCAGCAGAGTCTATTCCAAACTAGGGTCAAAGCGCCCTAGCTCTAGGTCAACTCTACTTCCGTCTAACCTTATCTAGCCAACACATGTAGCAAAACCAAGTAGTAGCAGGTCCAAGAAAAAAATAATTTGAGCTAGGAAGCTCTCATGTATAAACCAGGTAAACACATAACGCATTCGAATATCCAAATCAAGTATATCGGTAAATTAATCAATCAATCAATCAATCAATCAATCAAATCTTAATCAAACCGTTCACGTAATCAGATAAACAATCATGGAGTTTAGTTAAAAGAGCATGTATTCTCCCCAAAAAATAGTTATAAAAACTGTTTAAAAGAAAGGGGGCTATGAACTCACCTTAGCCACAGCAATGCAAAGATCACGACGGACACAACTTGGCATCTAGAGCTAATCACAACGATATCCAAAAGATGGGCACGACGGCACCAAGTAGTACGAACACGAGGGTACACCCTAATACGCATACGATTATCTCAAAATATAGTTCGTACAATAATAAAGTCTATAAAAGACAATGTGTCATAGTTTTCGTGGATTACTCAAATCATTACTTTATAAAAAGTTTAGTATCAATGATTTCGTAAGAAAGCTTTATGTTTCATGTGGTGTGGTAAGAAGACATAGACTCAAGATACAACTCACCCAAAATGAAAAGACGTCAACATACAACTCACGCCAAATGAACAAGACAAATTATATAGTCACACTTATTAACATTTTTGGTCACTTTTTGCTTAATTATGTGTGACTAAATACCAAAAACAAACATGCATTGTGTGACTAAATATTACAAAAGGCCATACAAACTAAAAATTCATGTGACCATTGGATTAACAATAGTCACACAAAATACACATTTCTTTATTTTAAACAGCATATGGTCACACTTATTAACACTTTTTGCCACTTTTTGCTTAATTATATGTGACTAACTCCAAAAAAACAACACCCGTTGTGTGACTAAATCATCACAAACGTCACATTTATTATATATTCATGTGGCCATAGGACGGCAATAGTCACACAAAATACACATTTACTTGAATAAATCATCTCAAATGTCACATATATTATAGATTTATGTGGCTAAAGGACGAACAATAGTTACTCTCAAAAAACATTCGGGTGACTATAAAGTGTTTACGGTCACACATAATGATTAATTCATCAAAATTTGTCCATAATTCGTCACACATATTCGGGTTTTGGTCACTCATTTTCAACGACAATGGTCACGAACTCAACAAGGTCACCATATGCCACCTACGGTGGCGGGACTTTTGGTGACACACGACAAAAAAAAAATATGCGTGACTATATGCATATCGTCACACATTTTGGGCGTGACCAATAGAACTTTTTGTACTAGTGTACGATTATTTCAAAATATAGTTCGTACAATAATAAAGTCTATAAAAGACAATGTGTCATAGTTTTCGTGGATTACTCAAATCATTACTTTATAAAAAGTTTAGTATCAATGATTTCGTAAGAAAGCTTTATGTTTCGTGTGGTGTGGTAAGAAGACATAGACTCAAGATATAACTCACCCAAAATGAAAAGACGTCAACATACAACTCACGCCAAATGAACAAGACATCGACATGCAACTCACGCCAAAGAGGAATAAACGTCGACATAATTGATAGATATTAATTAGAACTCAAGTTAATCGAAGAAATCTAGAAAATGACGACTACTAACTATTTAATATAAATAGGTCAATCGGTAAGTTTCGGTATTTACCCCATAATCCCAAATGGTTTAGGATAGTTCAATAAGTTTTATAAGGAAATCACAAGTTAATAATTCTAATATGAAAGGTTTTTAAGGGTTAGATAAAACTATTCATTTTAAATTCTTTGTCGGGTTTTATAAAAGAAGTCTTGAAATAACATGTAAGTTTAGAAATAAAAATGTAAGTTTAAAAAAGTTTATAAATTTCGGCATGACGCGTCCATTTATATAACCCTTCCAAGTCAATAGACTTTAAATAAACTCAATTCTCCAAACGGTAATGCCCGACAATTTAATAGAAAACTATAAAGTGTATCGTTGTTTATTAGACATTATTTACTTATTGTGTATCCGGTTACGAATCAAATATATTAAAGTCGTATAGAGTCTAATATATTGTATTCGGTTCAAGACCAATAAGTGTACAATGTCCAATGTTCAACGAGTATCGGTGTAAATCCAATAATTGTCCAAAACACAACAATCCAATATAGTCCGATAATTATAGTCACAATCCAAGTATTAATCCCATTGTCACTTCCAACTTTTACAAGCATTAATCCCATTATCCAAAAACAACGAATAAAAGTTAGTTAAATGTTTATTATCCGAATTATTATTAACAGTTAACACAATTTTGATATACCACTCTATCTCATTAAAGCCAACCATACTCACCTTTGTAACTACATTAAAACTTTTATGTTTTTGGTAAACCAAATCAGTATGTTTTCCTCTTAGTAACTCTCGTTAAAAATAGACAAGTGAAATGTGTTAGCCAAATATATACTTTGTCACAATAACTAACTCAATCACACTTTTAATATTTTCACCAATCACTCCTTTTTGCATTCCTTGTCAAACCGAGTCAAACTAAACACCCTTTGGTGTTAACGGCTGGACCGAGACCAAACGATACGCACCCCACGTGGGTGGCTTATTACCAACTGAGAACCAAAAACAGTTAATAAAACACCATTAACATCAAAAGGATATGATCCGAACCCAGATCCACCACACTAAGCGAGCCCAAATGAATATATACACAAAACCACGACTAGTCCGTAACCCAAAACGGGTTTGACCCAAAAGCTAAACGAGTTTATACCCGACTCGAGAGCAACAGAAACACAAACACACGACTAAATTGATTTACCACACAAGTTTTTAATCCACAAAACTTATAACTCATTTTAATCCGTATTTTATCCACGAAAACGTGACACTACCCATAATCGGGTTATATAAAAACAACAAACAAGGGTGACCACTTACCACGAACGAGAGAAAGAAGAGAGATGGAGAAGACGGTGATGGCATCCTCTCGAGTACAACTCGAACCAAAACACGACTCAATCCGAGACCACGAGCAAAACACGAATAAACTTCCAAAATAAATCTTATTCGTGACCTTCATACTAAACCGTAGCAACGAACCCTCGAAGCCCTAAGTTCTGATTCATATCGAGGCTCAAAACATGCGAAACAATCCTCCTTGACTTCGGACTAATGAAAACACGACGAGGAGAAAAGTTGATGATGGATTCGAGGATTAAACTTGAAGGAAATATGTGTTATAGTGGCTCAAATGGCGCGTGGCCTAGCTCAAATGAAAGGTAACCGAAATTAATGAAGAATGGTGGCGGAGGGTAATAGTACGCGTGGCGGTGGTGGAGTTCTCGCCGGATTATTGATTGGAGAAGAAAGGTGTGGGTGTGGGTGTGTTGTCGGCTGAGAAAGAAGGAGAGAGGGGATGAACCCTAAAAAATGAAAGAGTTAATTATAAGTGAGACTTTTATAGTGGTGATAAGGTTTAATAATTCCCAAGGGCCATTCGGTAATTCTATTAAATCTAGGGGGCGGTGGACAGAACCTAACCGAGGGACCAAAGCTGTAATTTATCAAATCCTTCACGAAACAAGGTTCGGGGCTCATTTAAGCGAGTAAACTAAAGATTCATGACACAGGAATAACACCAACGTGCTAAAAATACTATTTCCGATAAAAATGAATATGAATACGTCTAGTTTCTCACAAACAATACCAAACTCGAAATAAATGATCGTTTCTCCAAAAAGAACATGTAAGGAAAATTTACGGGTTGTCACATTGAGAATAGTTGTCGTATTGACATAATATGTCTATGCTAATTAGAGTTTCGTACAACTCATTAAAATAAATACGACTACAAGTTCTTAAGTATTTTAACTGGGCAACAACTTAACCTCTAATGGTGTCATTTTGAACCCTAGCTCGGCAGAATCCCCCACATGCTATATAACCAATAACTTTCTAGCATGACATTATACTAATCCATTAGATTTATAACCTTGAAAAATGGTGAAAACAAATGTACCACTTTAATCAAGCCTAATCATCTTAATATTTATATTAAGTGTTTGCTTATAGAGAGAAAATTTCTCTACACTTCTATTGACTTTAAGCAAATACATATAACAACGTTTTCTACTACCATCACGAAGGTAACAAAGTATATACACATGTATATATTCTTTCCTATTATTTGCTGATACTCAAGGTCACAAACATTACCATGTATCAAATTTTATGGGTTTGTATTTTTTCCAACTAAAAGAACCGAAGACTTAGTCAATTTTGTCTCTACACAAAACTACACTTGTGTTTATAACCACATAGGAAAGGGAATATGTTTTATGTTACTTACAATGCGCATTTTATAATTAACAAGCTCAAGTCTAGCATGCTTTAGACTAAGAGACCTACTAGTTTCATTTAATTTCCAATAAGACATGTCATATCTTTTGCCCAAAACATTTTCCTTCTGACAAAATCAATTTATGGGATTCAACATCATCACAAGACAATGAACAAATGAAGAGTCCCATAAGTAAAGTTTTATGTATGCCACACACATACATCATATTAGGCGTCTTCAATCCTTTCATGATATCATTGCTAACTTAGAGCTTTTTCTCGGTCTCAAACCATGATTGATTAAAGTATATTCATCACTCAGATGTGATGAGTGACACAAGTGTCAAACCACTAAATCAATGTCCGCAATTTCATCGTTGTTTTCTTGACACTATATACATCACAATGTGTATTAAGCAAGTAAACTAATGTATGAAGTAATAGTTCTTCACTGTCGACATTGTGGCTCTAAACATATCCATCTTTCGCTGATGAATCACAAAAGATTTAACAAAGTCAAACACTACAACATTCTTTCGATGGAATTCTTAAAAGTAGCACATGTGTACATTAAGTAACATGTTAAGGACAAAACAAATGGTGGATATAGCATTGTTCTAATCACTGAACCACATGTGTTTTTATCATACTTTCCTTGCTTATAGCAATCAAACTCAAACACGGAAGAACAAGTAAATTTTTCATGAAAATAATGACCCGTTGATTAGACGGTTATCGGTCCAGAAAGAAATATTGTACTAAAATACAAATTGCGATCAAATGATTCTTCCTTTTAAGCTCAAACTTTCAAGAATCAAGTTTAAGATATTAGCTAAGCACCGTAAAAAATTGGGATAAAAAAACCATTTGTTTACTATGCAAATAGCGCACTTTTCTACAAGTGTGCAATTGTGAAAACAGAGGACTGAACCGATGTACCAAAATTAAAAAATGTGACCAAATCTTTCACCCATCTAGGCTCAAACTTTTCAGAAACCAAGTTTAATGTCCTAGTTAGGTACTATAAAAATTTGGGATCAAAAGGCATTTGTTTACTATGTTAACAACACATGTTTTATGTCTGCACATTTGTGACACCAAACTGTCTAAAATGAGTTGTTGTACGAGAATGGAAACTGGGAACAAACTTGTCATCCATTTTAGCTCAAACGTTCCAGAAATGAAGTTAATGTCTTAGGTACAAACTGTATGAGATTGGGCTCAAAACGTATCCGTTTACTATGTAACCAATGCATTTCCCACGACCGTGCAATATTGACAACAAACCTTAAGCTGTCCAAAACCAACGTTGTACCAACATAGAACTGTGACCAAACGTTTCACTCATTTAAGCTGAATCTTTGTAGAAATCAAGTTCGATGTCTTAGCTATGCACTGAAATTTTTTTGACATAAACCATTCGTTACTATTCAAAAACCATGTTTTTCATGCTAACGCAGTTGTGACAACAAGCCCTTTTGGAGTCCAAATAACACCAAAGATCATCTTCCAAATGATTGAGTAATATTTCGATTACCCATTTATGTAACCCATATCATTTGCATAAATCGACACGTTCATCAAAACCTTTGCGTAAGCAACTTATAAGTAAGATAAGTTAACTAGCAAATGGTTCGAGAACAATCGCCTTAAGTGTGTTTGGGTCCATTCAGATGTTGGGAACATTCATCCTAACGTCACCAAGTTTGATCCTAAGTCGCTTAAGTGTGTTTTCTTGGATACTCTAACATCCAGAAGGGGTATAGATGTTATTCTCCTCAACTTCACCATTATCCTGCCTCGAGAGATGTCATTTTTCATGCTTTTCGGTCACTACTTATCGTCACCAATAGGAGAATGATACCATGTGGGTACTTTCACAGTTTCACGTATGATATTCAAAACCCTTTGGGCTTTGATACCATGTAAAATGTAATAAAATAATATGTGTAATGAACTACTCCCCCATCTCAAAATAATTATCCCTCGATAAAAAAACACACAGTTAAGAAAAACATAACTATTACCGCTTTCTTTCTCTTACTTTTTTGTTGAATGACAGTTTTACCCTTAACTAATTAATTAATTTTTTCCTTAAAGTTTGTAATATTAAATTTCAACAAAGGGTAATATGATAAACTCAATCAAGATTTTCTATCTATCTATAACAGTGGATAATTAAATTGGGACATCCAAAAAGAAAACGTAGACTATTAATTTGGGACGGAGGGAGTAATACGTGTTGAAATTAGTTGATACTTCTATTACATAGATTACGTAGATATATATAAGATACATTGACTTGGTAAATAGGCTATGTTAACTTAATGGGCTCGGCCCCACCCTAATAAATATCCTAACTGGAGGTATGGAAAAACACATGGTTCTAAAAGGCTCGCAAAGGCGTGAGGCTTAATCATGTCGCCACGTCGCCTTATGCCACATCATTTTGTAAACTACGATATATATGAAATATGATATAAATATATAAATATTTTCATATTTTGTGCCGCCTTATGGCACGCCTTATAAACGCAAAAGCTCCGCCTTAGCCGCAAAAGCGTGAGGCTTGGTCATGACGCCACGCCACGTCTCGCGCTATTTATAACCTTGGAAAAACTACAATTAGTATAAAATTTGGCCTCTACAAGATCCTTCGAAATATTCATGGTAATTCATAGATGACTATATCATTGATATGCCTAACATCATGCCAATCTCAAAGAGTTTCAATTGAAACTTAATTTGTTTAGAGTTTAGGGGCATGCCTTAGGCGGGAGGTAGTAGGAGGCGAGGCCTCACTGGTGAGGTCATCCCTCACGCGCCACCCGACTATCCAACTCCATCCTCACGCGTGAGCCATGGGAAAAGAGGAGGGAAGTGGTGACCCTCCTCACCTCTCGGTTTTTGTGTATATGTGGGCCCCGGTGGGTGTTTATATTGTTATTCTTTTGGTTTGTGAGTGTGTGTGTGGTATTTTGTGGGGTATGGTTGTATAAAGTTGGTATTTTAATAAAGGTGAAGGGAGAGGTGACTACTAAGGGTGAAAGGTGAGAGTAAGTGATGGGAGATGAATGATGATGTGACGCTCACGTGCGTGAAAAGTGAGGAGGTGTGACCACTACTTCTAGTCTTATACGATGAAATTAATAAAACTATTGACACATAACACAAACATATAATGGTTGATAACTTCTCCAATACTGTAACAAGTTTACATCATCTTTTCTAGAGTTTGTATAAGCCAATACACTTACATAAATGTAATTCACAACAAAAAGAAAAACACATTAAGTTCAACATACAACGATGATTTAGCATTACATTGTTTCATGGATCACACATTAAAATAATAATTATCATATTATTCATTCGTCTGCAATGGGAAAAGCGGATCCAAGTTTGTTGCCAAGACGATAACACTTGACGTTAACATAGTATGGACCAAGTTCAATATGGTTATCCTCACCGCCCATATAGAAACACAGTGTATACAGAGCAAGTTCAAATTCAGGGCTCACTCCAATCATTGTGCTCGAGACTGATTTCAGCACACCATTCCACTCAAACTGAATTGTGAGCAACTGTGTCTCTGAATCAGGCTGCATTTTAAACAAGAAATGAAAAAAAAAATACAATTCCAGGTTACAAAAGTATCATAAAGTGTTATAAACTAGGAAACATTGAACCATTTATTTGTCAGTAAGTCAGTTTGGGTTATATTTTATGATTTATCTGTAATGGGTCAAATAGATCAAATGAGTCAAACGGGTCAAATAGTGTCAGATGGGTCTAACAAGGTCTGATAACTCATGCAGGTGTATTTTTAATACATAAAATTTCCTTAATTATTTTACCCAAAAAATGAATAAATTATTTTTTAGTTTTTTAATTATACTGACACGTTGGATAATTAATTAAAGATTCGAAAAGTTAGACAATAGGTGTGTTGGGGTCAACCCACTCCCAAGTGACCCATACCAGAAAAGATCACCTTTTTTATAGACCCGTCACCCGTTACCCAGCTTGCACATATTTCTGCTTCCAGTTCAGAAAAAAATCAAAAAAACATGGTAAAGTTTGATGTTCTTATTCATTTGCAGGCCTTTATATGTGTAATGTGTTTGAAAACTGATTTCGATTTTGAATATTAATAGCATTTTTTAGGCTACATTAGTTTAGATTAAGAAAGCAAATGGTTTTATAATATCAAGCTATTATCTAAATCCCATCCCTGAACTCAAATTAATCACCTTAAAAACGCACACCCAAACATTAAAGAAACCATAGACAAGGGTGTAAAGTCTACTTACAGTCTCCCCACGCCTTCGTGGAAATATATATCCTTGATAATCAACCCTCCCCTTTGCTTCTTCCATGTAGAACTTCATAAAGAACACAACAATTTCTTAGACGAATAATTACTTGATTTCTTTAATTTCTGTGTGACATTTAGTCATTTAATTAACACAAACCTGAAGCCAATTATGGAAGCCAGAAACTGACTGCTCCCCACGCTCCTTAATCTCTCCAACAAAAACATGTTCAAAAGCCGAAGAACAACTAGACGTACCACCTCGGCCATATAAATCAAACCAAAGACTAGTCAACAACCTTTTAAATTCTTGAACATCTTCAGACACAATACGCTTATAACAAAGATACTTATGCAGATATTTGATCGGTGCAGTTCTACATATCTCTTCAATAAAAGCAGCTTGTTCTTGTTTCTCTTCAGAAGTAACTTGCTCCTTATACCCTTCGTGTGGATTATAGTTATCCAAAAGAGAGCAGAATCGGGAAATTGTTGGTTTCCTTAGAACGTCTTCGCTTACCCAAGTAAAGAGACTTCCTTCTGCCATATCTTGCTTTTGGTAAGTTTTCTTTCCTTCACCACAATCGATCTCATAATCTTTTCCTGGTGTTAATCGGTTATAGTCAAGCTCCCATAGCTTGTTGCAAGCTTGTCCAAGGTCGTTAAGTTCATTTTCTGAGGGTTCCAATTGAGAGTTATCTTCGACTTCTGCAGAATATTGTTGCTCACTTGCGGGACGTTTGAAGTTGTCCCAATCATCTTTTTTAACCTGTCAAAATTTGCTGAATTTGATTACTATATTTTCTTCAGAAAAAATAAATAAATAAATAAATAAAGCAATAACAACCAAATTTGCAACCTATTTTACGAACTAAATTTATTTTTGTGAAAAAACTTTTTGGAACTAGTTTTTTGCAATTTTGACTTTCTTGTGACCTTAGACTGTTTTTGCAAAATTTCGTAAAGTTAAGGTAGCAATATTGGCGGTTGTCTTGGTATAAAAACAATTTCTTATGACATTTCGTTAAAAACCACTTGTAATGTGACTATTTTTATTACTATCTCCTTTCTTTATGCACCATGTACAATATACTAGACCATGTATTCACAATGTAACCGAAGGTTTGACCATAATAACAGACCTGTTGGTGTCGTTTTGGAGTCTTTTTTCCAACTGTCTCCCAGCCATCATTACTTTCTTCCTCGGTCTGTATAATAATGTTCAGGTCGCCAGAAACTTAGATATTAACGCTTTTTAATAGATCAGAAGAAACTAGCATTGATGAGAACAATAACAGATAACTATACCTGTTGAGCAGGGCGACTTTGATTATAATCATTTTGCCTGTTATCTTGATACCTCTCATTCACAACCTGGATTTTAAGTTTTTCATATGTTATGGCATGACTAGTGAATTGATTGTTACTTAATTTTTCGGTAAATTAAGGTTTCAATAAAATAGAGGTTATAGAGCACATTATGTGCTTTTTGGAAGATGCTGCAGAACATCTTGTGAAAATATCAAAGACTACTGTTACGTATTCTGTCAATTGAAAAATGTTTGGCATCTACACATTATTGAACAATGTACACATCTAAGAAACCAAACAGAATTGTGAACATGTTTAATAGATCATCTTCCAATATGTCTGCTACAAAATACAGTAATAACAAAATGTCAAAATGTTTAATTTATATGGACTAATCATAAGATGCTACCTTATTTTATCATTAATCTATTCAGCACTGGTGGTCAGTGGTCTGAAATATTTGTTGCATAAACATTGCGTAAAAATGTTTAGTAAAACTGTTAATATTTGTTGCATAAACATAAGCAATAAGAAATTTCCTACTTGATCACTAAAAACTGCTTATGGCAGCTTCAAATAAGCATTTAGATCAGCCATCTCTTACACACTCTTAATTCTCAATATATCATATTAAAACACAATAGACAAGATAAACAGTTTTAATAACCAATCCCAAATCCCAAACACCCCTTATTCCATCTACACAACCAAATCCATTCATTAACTCATAGTGATTCAAACACCAAACAGATCAACTCGAAATTCAAAACAAAAACGACAAAACTTAACGACAGTTATCAAGTTATATTACCTTTTGAGGTCTCCTAGTAGATTGCGAACTACCCGATCCCCATTCCTCATTCCTCCCATAATCCCCTTCCTACACACAAACCATCCAAACACAAAATCTTTAAACTTCAACCAATAGACTTTTCGCCTAACCGTATCAAATGTGCACGAATATTAACCTTAAAAAAACACAACTAAATTTCATAATTCATACCAAGTACTAACCTCATTCCTCCTATTATTAGTATTACCACCATAATTCTGCTCACCATCCTGATCACCACCAGACACAACCTATAACACATGATCCATCAGTAAAAGAAAAGTACAAAAAAAAAAAAAAAAAAAAACAAAAACAAAAAAAAGAGGAAAAAAACAGTTAAATTATAGTATTATACTAACCTCAGCCCATGAAGATCTAGACTGTTGCTCAACTGTGTTTTCGTCCTCTTTCGTATTTTCGTCTTCATGGCGTCTCCCTCCAAATGCAACATCAGCCAAGCCTTTGATCAGTCCTTCCATTTTTTTTCAAACTTNTTTTTTTTTTTATTTTCAGTTGAGTTTAGATCAAAGGTCGTTATGGGTGATTTTATAATTCAGTTGGCCTTTTATCTTTCAAGAGAAACTTTTTTTTAATGTTTTAAGTAACTTACAAGTTTTAATGAATAATGTATAAGTTGGTAAAGAGTTGTCGGTGTGTATTTGGTAAGTTTAGATTTGGAAAAAGTGAATATTTAATGATTTCCTGCTAAACTGGATCGAGCAGACGTGGCGACTAGTCACTGGCTAATAATATGATTTGTATGATCATATCTTGTTTTCGTCGGCAGACTTATTTTAGTAAAATCTTATTGAAATGAATGAAAATTATTTTGTGAAATTATATATGGACTTGTATTAAAAGATCACATGATCAGTTTAGAGAGGCGGACTCAAAACTTGCCACATATGAAAGGACGGATCGTGACCGTCGGATTAAAAAAACAGTTTTTAAGATTAAAAAACACGGAGGGATCATTTTTGCCAACTCACCAAACTTACCCCACTAACCCCACCCCCTACCTGTCACTTTTCACACATTAAATATCACAAAAAACCCACTTTCTCTCTCTAACCATCATCAAAAATTAGCATAACAAATAAAAAATAACCGCTTTTTAACCGTTCAAATCATCAAGAAAACACAAAAATGGAAGAATCATCGAGTGCACAAGCAGATCCACGAAAAAAACCGGTTCAAAATGAACCTACTAAATCTCGGGATGAAGGTATGATGCTTCCGACTAATTAGTTAGTTGTTTTATTGGTTGTGCTTTTTAGTGTTTACATTTGGTTGAGTTTCTGAGTAAAAAGCTTTGTATACATGGATGCACACCAAGTGTTTGATGAAATGTGTGAGTGAAAAGTATCATACGTGTGTATCACCAGTGATATTTGAAGTTGAACTGCATATGTGTATTATCACTAGTGATACTTGTATTTGACTTAACTGTGCAAATCACATAAAGCACACAAAAAATTAATTAATCGACATCTATAACAGTAAAAATAGTTAATTTTCGATAATTTGTGATGTTCTGATGATTTATGTGATAATATGAGAGATTAAAAGTTAGGTTTAACAGAACAAAAGATATGTTGTGTTGATTCTGTTTGATTTGTGGTGGATTTGTATGTTTAATGGATAGATTGTGCATGTTTCAAAAGGTTTTAACGCGGTATTTGAAAACAATATTGACTGGTAGTGTATCACCTGTGATATAACAGTTAAATTATTGTTGATTGGTAGTATATCTATTATGATAACAAATAGTTATTTGTTTGACATATGATATTGAAAACAAATGAACTATTCGTAGACTAACAAAAATTATGAAGATATTTTGATGCAGATTTGAATGAGACCTGTGCAAAAAACAGCCTCATCAAACGAAAGAATCAACAAGTGCAATTGTCGTTGAAGAAAGCACAACATCTCCACAAACAAATTGAAGAAGCTCAAACACCTATGATATCACAAGTTCCACCATCACCACAATTTATTCAACAAATAAAAGAAAGATGACACACATGTGATATCACCACTTGATATCACCTGTGATATCATAGGCTGTGATATCACATTTGATATGTGATCACATGTGATATCAAAGGTTCCCCCAAAAGCACCTGAGAATAAAATGAAGGTGTTGGTTGATGAACCAACGAAGAGGACGATTGTTGAAGAACAAAAGTAAATAAAACAAATTGATGAAAAAAGTTGCATTGTTATGTTTTAACAATTAGTGCTAAAATCTTTTGGTTAGTAATATACAATGCTAATGATAACAATTTATGTTCTTTATATAAAAATGTGTTATTAACTGACATACCCAACTAAGAATGTGAATTATCACAAGAGATAATCAACTTCATATAAAATATTATGATTTTAATTTTTGTTCTCTACATATATGTGTTATCAATTGTGATACTCAACTAAGAATGTGAAATATCACATTCTTATCACATATGATAATGAATTTTGTATTTTACCAAGTGTATATGAAAGAATAGTAAACATCAATTGTCATATTTTATTGTCAGCTCAGCCTCCGGCTTTCGAATTGCCTAAATACTTTTCTTTACCTTTACAGTGTAGTATCAAAAGTGATACATAAAAGTGAAGCTCATGTAAAACTGAAAGTAATTTAACATCCATTTAAATATTTGAAAAAACAAAACAGAACTCAAATTCCTCAAACACTTATGAAACAGAATATCACAAGTGATACTACAAATATGATGCAGAACAGATTTAAAAAAAAAAATAATATCACAAGTGATATTATACATATGAAACCGAATATCACAAGTGATACTACACATATTGTACTAGTGTAGTCATTTTTTTTTTATTTTTTTTTTCAAATTAATTGCAGATCTGTTAAGTGATAAAAAATATATATATGGTATATATATTGAAATGGTTGTAGTACAAAACGCCATCATTGACCATATCGTCAAATCTTAGCTAACACAAAGATACACATCAGTTTTACAAAATAAATATTAGCATCCTCTTATCAAACATTACAAAAAAAGGCTACTCAGTTGACACCTATGGGACAATAAAAGGCGCTACTCGGTTGATATCTAATCATCTATTGATCAGTCGGTATTCTTTCCTTCGCTTTCACTTTCTCATGAATAAAATCTGAAAAATTTTCACAAAAATAATAGCTTTAATACAAGTTCAGGGGTAAAAAATGATAGGAATTCCACCTAACTCAGGTGCAATATACTTACCTGCAAAAAATTCGAATCTCTTCCGCTTACCAACGACGGATGCTGATTCAAGACAACAAATTAACAGATTTCATTAGGTGCACTAAGAAACTTGAGAATAAAATATACACTTCTAAAATAAATATGCAGAGCAGCAGCCACTACTTCTACAAAAGCTTCATTTTAGGCTCGCCTTAAATATGAATTATGTCTTATAAATAATAAGCAATATTGCACTATAATTAACAACTTATCAGTAACTTATACTCACAGCTTATCCCCACAAACTTATATTTTCATCCTCATCAAAATTTCAAAAATATTTTATAAGCAAATTAAACATCTTAACATAAACAACTTATAAATAAACAGACTAATAATTATCACTGGTGATACTAAACGTATATCACTGGTGATACTAAACCAACTTATAATCATCAACTTCAAATATCACTGGTGATACTAAACGTATGCTACACATACGATATTACTGGTGATACTACACATACGATAGAGAGCAAATTCAAAAACAGCATTCAGACATAAAAATAGCATTCCAATGCAGTTAAAAACAAAATTTCAACTAACAACTTAATTAATAAGCAAAATTACAGGATCAGATAACAAGATTATCAAATATTTTACACTCACACATTTCATCAAACACTTGGTGTGCAACTTGATAAAAAAGAATGTTAAACAACTTGATCCACATAATTAGCAACCGATCAACAACATTATCAACCGCAACAATATCAATCAAACCAGCTTCTGAAACAAATGGTTCTTTCAAATCTAAAGAAGACATAAAAGGATAATGATCGGGAGGTGATGATGAGATGATGATCGGAACGGTGATGGTGATCGGAATGGTGATGGTGAATGGAATGGTGATAGTGATCCAACTGGTGATGGTCAAACGGTAATAGTTGATTGGAATAACTACTTTTTGGAGGGAATTTGGAGGGAAGGAATAGAGCAGGTTGGGAGGAAAACACACAGTAAATGTGTGAAAAAAATGAAGCGAATGAAAAAAGAAAAAAAAGGCTTTATATAGTTGGGAGAATTAAGGTTAAGCATATTAAATCTTAGATTAGTCTAGACCATTAGATCAAAAAGGATAGATGGTGTGGATTTGTCCCTTGGTATGCACCAAAATAAGGGTATGCAATTGAATTTTTCTCCAGTTTAGAACAAAATAATCACATAATTAAGCTGGATATAAAATGGTAACTAACCTTACTTTTAGCGGCGGGAATCAAGGTGGGCCCGACCGTTAATAGATTTTTGGGACGTAGTGTTAATTTTTTTTAAAAGTTTTCAAAATTTCAGAAAGAGAAATTTTTTAAAATGGATCATAACAAGTACATGTTTATGAAAATAAACTTCGCCTATGTCTTTTACGAAAATGAACTTTTACATGCCATATGTTAGATTCAATTAAGAACAACTTTTAAACCGCACACGTGTCTCTCGTTCTTCTATGTGATGTTCTAGGCGATTGGAAAGTGATTAAAATTTCGGGCGATCAGTGGCGCGAGGAGTGGGGCGATTAAAGTACTTCCTAGGCGATCAAAAATTTTGGGCGAGGAGTTGGGCGATTAAAGCACTTCCTAAGCGAGACTTGGGCGAATGAAGAATGATAGGTGAGATGCTAGGCGAGTATAAGGACCTGGGCGAGTGCAGGGCGTACAACAAAAATTGTAGGCGAGCCAAAATTGGTTTTCACATATTGATACTTATTACTAGTAGTGTCTAGAATTACTATTTTCACATCAAATGTATAATATTTTATACATGAGTTATAGGTTGTTATTGGAAAAAGGGTTTGGATTTGGTAAATATTACTCTGGAAACTTCCCACCCTATGTCCCTATTTGATAGATCCTAAAAAATGCTCGATACATCTTTTTAAAAATGAGAGGTGATTGGGACACTCATAGTTTTGATCGGGACATTCAGTTGTACAAACAGTTAAAGCATACTATAAGTGTTGTACAAGTATGTAATGCATACAGTGGAGTGTCCTAATCAAAAAAGTGAGTGTGCAAATTATTTCCTTTTTTTAAACATTCGGTTTGCATTTTATTGTTAGAGTTTATTTTGGCAATTGATTGAATTTTGGTCCAATCTAGTAATTTGTATTACCTATTGGTCTGTATAGGTAATTCACTTTTTCAGGAATGCGCTTGGTCTTCAAAAAGGGGCAAGTTATACCCACCCCCCCTCCCCCTCCACACAAAAAAAAACAAAAAAAGCGCAAACGGCACACCCCCTTTATTATTATTATTATTATTATTATTATTATTATTATTATTATTATTATTATTATTATTATTATTATTATTATTATATTTTTTGATTTTTTTTATATTTTGTTTATATAAAAAAAAACTATAAACTTGAAGTACGCAATGGAAAATATAAACTTTAATAAGTCAAACGCTTAAAACTGTCAGAAATACGGAATAGAAATGGTTTAAAAAATGTGTTGTACTAGAAACCAGGGGGACAAAAACAATCTTTTGTCTTTTACCCCCTTTTCATGTCACATCAGGGGTGGCTATAACAAATCCCCTCCAAAAAATATGTATATAGTCTTATTTAATTTTTCGTAAATGCACATGTTTATTTTTTGTTCCGATTTCATCATTAGTTACTTTGTTACTTACTAATCTAAATTTTTAAAGGTTTTAATAATGGGTAGTTATGTGTACGCATAAGAATTTACTTCATTTTTTTTAAATAACTAATTATCTCACATTATGGAGTACTATTGGGGCTATTGGAAGAAATCCAGTAAGTCGGTTTCTAGAGCAGAACCAAGAATCAAGAACTACTTCAACAAGACCTCGACAATTATGATCCCTTAATGTCGAGTGGCACAAACACACACAAGAGATGTTTACACAAACGTTTATTAAACGTGAGCAATAAAGAAGATACGAATAAAACCTCGCCCCCTCATCCCTATTTATAAAGAATGGGGGAGGAGAAACATAATCCTTGGTGAACAAGGAATCTACAATTGAGGAGGTTAATTTCCTAATATATGACTAACCTCCTTAAGTTTGAGCTAAAATACAACTAGCCCCCTAAACTTATATCCTAACTATTACACACTAATAGTCTAACTGGGACACAACCCCTTTGGTTAAGAATTTACTTCATACACATAAATGAGATCATTTAATGACGTCACACCCTTACTTATTCAAACCACCTCTCTCAAATATACCTTCCTGCTCCAATTCGCTTCCCCGCAGATTTTAACGGAACATTAACATATGTCGTTATATAAAAATTATGGTCAATGGACTATAAAATCATCAGTTTCGAGTGTGTTGGCAGTGCTAATCAAAATCAATCTTAAGCTTTAAATTACTTATTTNAAGTATACAATTTATTAGGAATCGATATTGATTTGGTTAAAGCACTGTTAGCGGTGACTTAATGGGTACCTGTGGACCTCAATCAAGGTTGTGTGTCTTTCAATCCAAATCTGTAGCAACTTGTTTAAATAATATCATATTCCAAGGACGAGTGGCAACCACAGTCGATCAAATGGGAGCATATCATTATTTTCCGACAATATTTTCTTCAAGATTTTTGTCATTTTTCATATAATATGATCCAATTTTTTAATCCTAAGCCAAGCGAAACAAATGGTTTTAGTCTAACAGCAAAAGTGGATTCGGAAGTGAAGAAAAGACGATGATATGAGCTTTTAGCTATGGAAAGTAAAATTAGAAAGAAACATGAAAGAAAAGCTAGGAAAGTTGTAAGGGCATGATAGTCATTTTACAATTTTTGTAGGTGTACGCATCAAATCTTTCCGTGTACATATCAATTCATTAAAAACTCATTTTGTTCCAATGATGGTATTTCCTCTACGAGGAGGAACTAGAGTCCAAGCTTTGTTTTTGGCAAATTGGTTCAGTTCTTCTTGCATGACATCTACCCAGCATGGCTCTTTCAGCGAATCTGAGACCTTTTTTGGTTCATTTTCAAATAGGAAGTCAACAAATAGACATTCACTAGCTGAGGTTGCACTGAGTTCCTTAGCCATTCTTCTAGTAAGCGTACCAGCAGACAGTTCTCTAGCAATATTTACATGTTGAATGTGTTTTTCTTGACCATCTATCCTAAGGAGCAAGATGAGTGTTTGAACTTGGTGATAATGGAAGATTGATTGAAATGATGGGTGCTAATGTGTTTATGAGTCACTAAGAGAATTAAGGGCTTGATTCTGCAGTTGCTAAAGATGATTCAGGAGTTCCTTTATATTTTCATTAGTGATTGGTGCATCAAAGTGTTCAGTGATGCGCGTGGATTGCAACACGCACTACGTTTTACCTCTCGAGGGATCTCGAGAAGCTTGCAATCCCCACCAGGCAGTGTACCTGACCGATGTAGTATAGTGTAGTGGCAAGTACCGGGGGATTGATCGTTCTCTCGCAGGGAATAGTGTTCGTTAGGCTAAAGGCTACTCTAATCTAGGTCTAAGGGTGGAGGAAGATTCTTTTTGTATTTTTATATTTTATGAAAGCAGGTAAAATCTCTGGTTTTGGAGGAAAGGGCGGAATTAGTTGCTAGTCAACTAACCCAAGTTATCTACTTCTATACTAATATTTTTGTATTTTTGGTTTTGAGACAAACAATGGTGGGAGAGTAGTGTTTACTTAGATTTCATTACTCCCTAACTATCTTTTACCATGTAATTAGTATGTTGAGTTTGCGTGGATGACGGGTGTATTCCTAACAAGTCGTAGGGAGTGCGTTCAATTCCCTAACTCTATAAGTTCCTACCTCACTCTATGACGATACGTCAAGCATCCTATCATGAGCTCACCGATAGCAACCTATGCATGAAATACTACCTTAAAATCGATAACGCACATACGATTCACGTTTCTAAAGACGTTCAAGCTTGTTACCGTATAGGAGATTAGCCAGTTTTCTCTAGTCTAACGTAGATGAAACATTCACCCAAACACAATCACAACATACACATCACATGATAATCAATAGTTAGGTTTCATTAGATCTAAGCAAACACAAAGTAAATTAGCCTAGCATGTTGAAAGAAAGACAAGCACAAGCATAAATCACACAACCTGACGTCGTCACTTTGTAGAGTGTGACGGCGTCACCTTCTGTGATCTTCAAGGTCTTTTGAGATTTTGTTGTTTTCCACACTTTTTCACTCCGAAAACGCCCGAAAATGCTTCTTTTGTGATTTTCCCTTCAAAAGTACCTAAAATGAGAAAAGAAACGACTTTGGGTGAATCCAAACCAAAAACATACGAATTAGGACTCAAACCGACCCCTAAAAACGTAACATTTTTCGTCTCATCATTCAGTCTAAACAATGTTTTCTTTAGCTTCATGAACATTAAGTTGATAAGGTTGAGCATCAGTGTCAATGGCTGAGGCTGTGAGTTTAGTGAATGGGGCAATATAGTAGTGTCTCCATCACCTTTGGTAATGTTCTGAGAGATCTTTTGAATGAAGAATTTCATCAGCCGGATATCTGGATGATTTAGTGTCATTAAGTTCTTCAATTGAAGTGTTTGAAAACCCGATGCCTTCCATACTCTCATCAAAGGAAATATGAAATGTTTCCTCTTGTTGTTGTCTCCTTGTGTTAAAGACTGTGAAGGCTTTTAAGACAAGAGAGTATCCAACGAAGTACCCATCATTAGCTTTTACATCAAACATTCCAAGGTGGTCCATGTGATTGTGACTGAACATAAGACAATCAAAGACATGAAAATAGATGTTGGGAATTCTATCATAAAACGCTTCATATGGAATTTTACCATATCTTTTGAAAATTATGGATCTGTTCTGAGTGAAGCAAGTAGTGTTCACAGCTTCGTTCCAAAAATGTTTGAGAGAACTTATCCATTTAACATTATTCTTGCAGCTTCTATGAGGGTTCAATTTCTTCTTTTAGCAATACCATAATGTTTTGATGTATAAGTTGAAGAGCTGTTCTAAGAAACCATTTTTCATCACAAAAGTAGTGTTGTTTTTTAACTAAGTTCCATTGTCAATTCTCAATTGTTTGACTTTTGTGTCATTTTTATTTTCAACTCTTTTGATGACAAACATTATGGTCTCAACAACTAAACTCTTCTTCTTTTCAGACAGTATACTGTTGTGTACCTTGAGTACTCAACAACAATGACTAGGTATATTTGTCATGGTTTATGGATTGAGGACTGACTAGTCAAAATAGATCCATGTGAAGAAGAGGAAGACATTTTGTGATTAAAAAGTTTTTTTTTTTATTTTTTTTTTTTTTTTTTTTTTTATTCTTATTATTATTTTTTTTTAAGTTTGCCCTGTAATGTTTTCCATTTTCACTTGTTGAGCATAGTTTGTCTTTTGAATAGAAAAGATAAGGAAGACCGGTGATAAGGTTTTGTCTGGAAAGTTAGTTTATGTTTTTGAAGTTTAGATGTTATAATATTTTATGGCAGAGCCAATTGACACTTTTAGAGGCTTTGGCAAAGAAACTGCTTCATTGTGGGAAGAGGATGACAACAGTTGTCGGTAAATAGACAAAATTGGATAGATGCATTGCTAGGATCGTGTTTACAAAACATTGCAAGCATTTTTCCTATCGGGTTTATACTTGCAATTTTACAGGCTGCTACTTAAGGTTTTGTTATAGACCACGTTATCAGACCTGTTTTGTTGTGTTACTCGTACTTTGCTTTCTTGCTGGCTTGGGCGACTGGTTTGTCTTCGGCTTCGGTGGTTGGTTGTTGGGAAGTTGGTATTGGCATTGTTTCAGCGTCTGCGTGTGCGTTATCTATCTGTTGTATGCGGCCTGCAACTGTTTGTTGATGAACCTGTGTGAACAGTTGTCTTCAAACTGTGTCGGATGATCTTCAGTCATTACAGATAACATACATCGGATTAGGTAACTGAATCTAGCTAACGTTGAATCAAAGCTGCTGCTGTCATTGTCGCTGCACCATCTGTTGTCGGAGGCTTCGTGCGCGAATCAGGTTTACCTAAAACAATGATAACATAAGATGTTTAATAATAAGGCGATTGAGAACACATGAAAGTTTTAAAACGTACGTGTGTTAATGTTAGTAGCAAGCTGTGTTGGTTTTATTAGTAGGTATAAACGCCACCAATTGATGTTCTTAATTATATAAGCTATTTGAACCATAATGAAGTTTGAAAGTAATGGTTATAGAAATGAACTTAGTTGACTAAGAAGCTGTGGATGGAGCCAGCTCGATCTTTGTCAAGCATACCTACTGATTAAGTGAAGATAAAGCATACCTTCCTGATGTTGAAGGCATTCCATGAAGAACTTAAGGAGGTGAGAGTGTGTGCCCGGCATGACATCTAAAGATTGCTCTAATAGTTTCTCTTGTTGGACTTGTCTCGACCCCGTTGCTTCCGTCAATGGTAAAATCCCTCTTTTTTCCTCATCAAAGTGCTCTTCGCATTTTCCTGAAGATGCAAGCTATAAATTTTAAGGAAACAAAAATAAGACAGCGCTGGTGCATTGTGCTTTGAGTGGCGCATCCCTTACATTTTGCATATATGACAGTCTTCATGGGTCAAGCACTTCTTTCAACCCCTTTTTTTTCTACAAAGTTATTGTGTTTTACGAAAATTATTTTTGTAAATAGCTTGTTAACCGGGCCTGATATTGTTAACTTGCCAAATACATGCAATTTAGTGTTTGACAAACCACCCTGGCCCACCCCATTTATGCCACCTTTAGTCACAAAATGTAACTGAAACGCTTTGCAGCGACAAAGACGTTACATTTGTGAAGAGAATTACCTGGGTTTTGTGTTGACCCTATTGCACATTATCACCCTTTTTAGCCGCAATTTCAGAACCAAAACATCCTCATTTAAGCCCATGTTTCAGCACGCAAGCACGCCCATTTCAGCCACATTTAAGCACCTAAATCCACCCAGCCCAGGTCCCATTTGAGCAACCAAACCCACCCGTTGTAGCCCCCAATTCAACAACCAAACGCACACACCTCTTTTAGCTGCAATTTCATCACCAAAACCCCCACCTTTTAGCCCCTTTTCAGTACCTAAACACCCTCCTTTCAGCCCTCATTTCAGCCCCTAAAGGTTGCATATCATGTACAGCAAGAACGACATAATGTGAACAGTCTGCATACCATTTGCAGCAACAACACCGTACGGTTATCGAGAAACCTAAAGATGATTCGGATCAAAAGAAAAATATTAAGGACAGGAAAAAAATCCCATATCAAAAATCCAATGGTATTTAAATGTTAAAAACATCATACTGTGATACAAAGAGTGTGGGCGGGAACTATGCTTGGCGCAACTGTTTGCCCTGCCTAGTAGCACTTCCCGCATATCTAATTAAGACACAAAAATATTTATACGAATATGCGCTATAAATAT
>LBNU01008839.1:155381-172582 GCA_014162995.1 Artemisia annua
CCTGCACGATCACAAACACAAAAACACGATATCTTTGGCGTTTCACGTTAGTTTTTGGTCTTTATAACACTTAAACTAAGGTCAAAAGTATGTGTAAAATAGCACATATCAGTCACTGTACCTAAAATACGTAAAACATACCACAAATGAAGAGTTGGTCACTAATACACACAAACGCCACTTTAAAGATTCAACAACCTGGTATTTGCAACTAACCGTGTGACGATCGATTGCCAGGGCCTAGAGTTGTGGGCAAACTAACAAAAGCTTCTTCATTCATATTAACTGTATTTAAAATACAACCAACGGTTAGTCAAAAATACACGCAGATGACATACCAAATATATGATACTCAGGTACCTGCAACTAACCATGGCACGTTTGATGGTCACACACATGTTTATAGGCAAACTGCCGTTGGTTTCTTCATTCATATCGAATGTATCTACAATACAACAGACGCACTACACATGAGGATCACCCAATAATACATACAAATGACATTGTAACGATACAGAAACATAGTATTTACACTACCAGCACGCGTAAAGTAGCTGCATCCGTTTCCCATAAAGAAAGAGGAGATGATGTTTGCGGCGATGGAGCTGTAAAGAACCAAGAACACAAATAAATATGTGACCATAAATGCACCAACATAATCAACAATTGTGAACAGAAGCAAAAATGAAAAGTTACATTCGTTTTTCACATTTTCAGACCTGACAGCTGGAATCATTCCGGATGTGGCTGCGAAAGTACATAGAGCAACATAGTTACCATTATTTACAACAATAGGAAGAAATAATCATATCAATTAAAAAGCTTTGACGTAAGCAGCTTACTTACCAAAGTTAAATCCTCCACAGCCACATAAACATATAAACATTACTTTTACTCAATTTCAATGGAAAAAACCTGTACGAAACCTATTCGGGCCGTCAACCACAACAACGAAAATGCCATGACTATCACTCCTCCGAGATTTAGGTTGATTATTTCCTTTTGCAGCTATATCACAAAAAAAGTCCTTGTAGTCAATTGGACTAACCTATAATCAAAACCCATAAATAAAAACACATTAATCAATCAATCAAACAAAAACCATAAACAGATTAAGATGACAAAAGAGTATTTAAAGACTTTTTTATTACTGGTGTGTCTTCCGGCCTTCCCTCCTTCCCCTGGATTTTTTGTTACTTTCTTGTTTGTACCTTCCACGTGCACCAAAAAAACCGAATATTCGTTATTATCGCACCCAGAACGAAAGTCGGAAAACATATAACGGAAAATCTCAGATTTTCCTGCAATGTTTAGGGTTCCGAACACCCGCAACCGTGACAAATTTTGAAAGGGGGTGTGTGTAGAAGGTTGAGTATGTCTCTCTTTTTTTTTTTTTTTTTTTTTTTTGATAAGAACGATGGTAGCTTCGGATATGGATACATGTGTTTTGTAACGTGTTTCTTTGAGTACACCTGTTGCCTAGTCTAATTATATATCCCCAAATAGAGATGACACTTCAATGGTAAATATTATAATATTCAAAATGTTATTTTAATCAAATCTGGGATTTCGTTCCGTGGAGAAATGATAGATAGTGTAATTATTTTGTGAATTTCTATGTGGACGTGTATTAAAAAGATCACATGATCAGTTTAGAACAAAATGATCACATAATTAAGGTGGATATAAACGAGAATTGATATTTACACGTAACAAATTGATCAATGCACATAAATTTAGGGTGCGTTTAATGAAACTATTACTATTAAAGTGATTAAAGGTATTTGTTTAAGACTAGACGAGTACCCGTGCATAGCAACGGGATTTTATAGCGACACATAGTTTATTGATCAAAAAAAGTTTATAGGTTATAAACGAAAAACAATAAAAGTTTGAAGATTTGGAAATTTAACATAATGTTTTGAAACCTGGTTCAACCCGGGTGGTTCAACCGGTTGAACCGTTCCAAGCAAAAAATGGATCGATTTAAACCGGGTCAACTTGCTATGTTGGGTCGAAAACGGTTCAAATTAAACTGGTTCAACCCGTCCGGGTTTGAAGTGTCCCGGGTCAACCCGGTTTTTGTTTTAATTGATTGTATTTAATTTGATACATATGTTTTTAATTGGCTGTACAATGTGAATAAATTATTGTACTTTTAAGTAATGGATAATGTTTTGAAACCCGGTTCGACCCGGGTGGTTCAACCGGTTGAACCGTTCCGGTTGAAAATAGGTCGATTTAAATCGGGTCAACTTTCTAGGTTGGGTCGAAAATGGGTCAAATTAAACCGGCTCAACCCGTCGGGTTTGAAGCNACGTAAGCAGCTTACTTACCAAAGTTAAATCCTCCACAGCCACATAAACATATAAACATTACTTTTACTCAATTTCAATGGAAAAAACCTGTACGAAACCTATTCGGGCCGTCAACCACAACAACGAAAATGCCATGACTATCACTCCTCCGAGATTTAGGTTGATTATTTCCTTTTGCAGCTATATCACAAAAAAAGTCCTTGTAGTCAATTGGACTAACCTATAATCAAAACCCATAAATAAAAACACATTAATCAATCAATCAAACAAAAACCATAAACAGATTAAGATGACAAAAGAGTATTTAAAGACTTTTTTATTACTGGTGTGTCTTCCGGCCTTCCCTCCTTCCCCTGGATTTTTTGTTACTTTCTTGTTTGTACCTTCCACGTGCACCAAAAAAACCGAATATTCGTTATTATCGCACCCAGAACGAAAGTCGGAAAACATATAACGGAAAATCTCAGATTTTCCTGCAATGTTTAGGGTTCCGAACACCCGCAACCGTGACAAATTTTGAAAGGGGGTGTGTGTAGAAGGTTGAGTATGTCTCTCTTTTTTCTTTTCTTTTTTTTTTTTTTTTTTTTTTTTCTGATAAGAACGATGGTAGCTTCGGATATGGATACATGTGTTTTGTAACGTGTTTCTTTGAGTACACCTGTTGCCTAGTCTAATTATATATCCCCAAATAGAGATGACACTTCAATGGTAAATATTATAATATTCAAAATGTTATTTTAATCAAATCTGGGATTTCGTTCTGTGGAGAAATGATAGATAGTATAATTTGAATTTGATAAGAGAGAAAATATATTAAAATATACTAGAACGGTACCCGTGCAATGCGGCGGTGGGTACCGTGTGTTTATATTTTGCGTTATTTGGTTATACGTTTAGTTGTCTTCATGCTTTATAAGTAGAAATATTAGAGATGGTTAAGCCAAATAATTTTAGTTTGAACAACCAACCGCTTCCTAACCAACTTCCTAACCAACTTGCTTCCTAACTAATTAATTTTGAAATCTTTCCATACTAAGCAAGAAAAAAGTCTGAATTTTAAGTCTTTCTAATTATAGAATAGTCCCAAATGCATTATATAGTAGTATAGATATAGATATAAAATATTATTTTATAGAGTTATATATAAGTTTGTTTGTTTGTTTTATAATTAACTATATAAGTAACCGTGCATAGCAACAGGATTTTATAGCGACAGATGATTTATTCATAAAAAAAAAATTTATAAGTTATAAACGAAAAATAATAAAAGTTTGAAGATTTGAGGATTAAACATAATATTTTGAAACTCGGTTCGACCCGGGTAGTTCAACCGGTTGAACCATTCCAGTCGAAAAACGGGTCGATTTAAACCGGGTCAACTTGCCGGGTTGTGTCGAAAACAAGTCAAATTAGACCGGGTCAACCCGGTTTTTGATTTGTATTAATAGTTTCCTTTTGAAATATATGTTTTCAACATTTCCTTTTTTAGTTTCAACTTTTCACTTTTTAGTTTTTCCTTTGGGTACCAAGTGACAATTAACCAGAGAAATAGATCTCGATGAGGCCTGATACACCAGTTTGTATCGGTTTTAACGGGTCCTCTCTGGTTCATTTTTGGACGGCGTTTATTGTTTAGCCGAACCGGTGGCAACACCGGTTCCCGGTTGAACCCGTTGGTCTCGTCCGGTTTTCAAAACTATATGTACAATCAACTTGTTAGGTTTTATGAAGCTTTTGTATGTTTTATTAATTTGTATAATGTCTATAACAACGAGTCCTCTCTGATTCGTTTTCGGATGGCTTTTATTGGTTAGCCGAACCGGTGGCGACATTGGTTTCCAGTTGAACCTGTTGGTCGGGGTTCACCTGGAAATAAGCCAAAAATGGTCGGGGGTGCCTCGATTAAGCCATAAACACTAACAAACTGAAGCTCGCATATGGGCTCAGGCCTAGACACATAATTATCATCTAACATGTTTTATGAATGAAGTGATGTTACACCAGATAACCTCAATATAGATGACGTCAATAATTTGTTTATCCGCTTTTGTCTATAAAATATGAATATTTTTAACTTGACCTTAAAGGAAAAGAAATTTTATTTAAGAAACAACAAAGTTAACTCACCAAAATATAGAAGACGACGTGTTTTAAGTAACATGATAGATATTAATCCACTANATCCTCCAGAATATATTAAGCAGCTACTTTCGGACCGGAATTTCATGGACAATATCAGAGCTTATAATCAGATGTTTGCGATGACTTCGTTTGGCGCAACCATTGATAAATCAGTAAACGATGGCTGTGGCCCTTATGTCTTTAAAGTATCAGGTCAGATTCATCATTGGATAGGTTCGGTGTGCCCTTTGAATGATAACGATACGCCTAAATTTTTGCAGCTTTATATTTATGACACTAGAAACGAGGTTCAAAATAGGCTAAGCCACTTTGACCCATCTGAACAGAGCGCTTTGGATCCTCAAATTGTTCAGGGTTTGATTCACTTCTTCGATACTCACAATGAACTGGTCCAGGTGTTGAGGGCTGCAAGAGATTTATCCGACCAGCCAGATGTACCAGAGTTCAAATTAAAACTTTACAACGCCGAAGGGGCACGTGGGTATGAGCTGCCAACATCTAACACTCTTGCAGCGATAGTTTTTGACAGTGGTCCTATGAGTGAGTCTGATTTTGATGTCATTATTCAGTACAAGGGTGGTGAGCCGCAAAGAATTAACAAACTCCATAAATCTTATATGTCAATGCAATTTCCGCTCATCTTCATCTATGGTCAGCCTGGATTTCACACAGGCCTAATGTCGCGTCCTACAGCTCCAAATAAGAAACCAAGGCGTGTCTCACTGAACGCGTTTTACACATATCAGCTCCATCCAAGGCCTCATACATATGATCTCCTTTTCCGGACAGGTCGGCTTTTCCAGCAGTACGTTGTTGGCGTGTATTGTTATATTGAGCAAAGTAGGATGGACTTTTACAGAAAACATCAAAGTGACATTAGAGGCGATTACTTATCGGGTCTATATGATGCTGTGTCAAGAGGCGATTGTGATGGTTCTGATGCTGGGTCGAGGATAATTCTTCCTTCATCTTTCACAGGTGGCCCGCGCTACATGTATAGCCACTACCTAGATGCACTAGCGATCTGTAGAAAACTTGGCAATCCACAGTTTTTCGTAACGTTCACGTGCAACGTCAACTGGCCAGAGATTCAGAGATATATGGCGGCATATCCGCAGTTGACAACTTCAGATAGGGCAGATATTGTGTGTCGTGTTTTTGAGCAAAAGATCAAGGCATTTATCAAGTTCCTCAAAAATAGACGACCATTCGGTCATGTGACAGGAGGTGCGTTATATATTTTGTCTCTCATTCATATTACATCACCTGCTTTTATCTTGCATGATCTAATGTTCTCTTTTTAATACTTTTTGTTTCTTTTGGCAGTTTTGTATACAGTGGAGTTCCAAAAGCGTGGCCTTCCACATTGTCATACATTGGTTTGGATTAGCTCCACTGACAGAATACAAGATGCGTCGGATGTGGATCGATATATCTCTGCAGAGCTACCAGACCCAATCCTTGATCCCCAGGGGTATAAGATAGTTTCGGAGATGATGATTCATGGACCGTGTGGCTCAGTTAACTTGAGTGCACCATGTATGGAAGGCACACACTGCACTAAGAACTTCCCAAAAAAATACAATAGCCAAACCTTCTTTGACACTTATGGTCAGGTTCATTATCGAAGAAGACAAACACCAATATCAACAACTAAGAGACAGATGAAGTTAGACAACACGTATGTTGTGCCATATAATCGGAGTTTGTGCCTTGCGTTTCAGGCTCACATAAATGTTGAATACTGTGGTTGGAGTATGCTTATAAAGTATCTGTTTAAATATATATCAAAGGGTACAGATCGGATATTTGCAAAAGTTACTCGATCTATTGGTCACGCATCCACTTCTTCAAGCAATCAACGGTCGGCCATAGACGAGATCCAGAATTTTCAAGACGGTCGTTTCATATGTCCTCATGAAGCAATGTGGAGGATCTTAAATTTTAAGATACATGAAAGAGAACCTGCGGTCCAAATACTGTCTGTGCATCTAGAGAATATGCAACACATCGTCTTTCGAGACAATGATAACCTAGAGTCAGTTATCAATCGCCGTGACCGCAAAGTGACAACATTGACAGAGTGGTTTGCCTACAATGCCGATAACAAAGACGGCCGCCATTTAACTTACTTAGAGTTTCCTTCTGAGTTTGTTTGGTATCAAGATAAAAAAATTTGGGAGCCTAGAAGAACTACACAATCCTCTGTTGGCCGATTAGCATACATACACCCAAGCTTGGGTGAGCTCTTCTATTTTAGAATGCTACTTTGTCACCAAAAAGGTTGCAGAGAATTTACAGAAGTCAAAAAGGTTAACCAAGTATTGTATCCCACATATCGAGCTGCGTGTGAGGCATTAGGCCTCCTTGGCAACGATAAAGAATGGGACATAGCCCTTGAAGAAGCCTGCTTCTCCGCCTCATCGTCAGAGCTCCGAACGGTCTTTGTTCATATTCTAACTTACTGTGAAGTCGTCAACCCTCTTCAACTATGGAACAAATACTGGAAAGAGATGGGCCATGACATGCCAAGGATTGTGTCACAAACTGTTGGCATCAGAAATTATTTTCTGAATGATCCCGAACTCAAAGGTTATATACTGTTTGAGCTTGAGGTCCTTTTTACTGGTTTAGGCAAATCCTTGAAAGATTTTGGTTTGCCCACACCTCCAAAAGAACTAATGGATCAGTTAGAGAACAGGCTTTTGATGGAAGAAAAGAACTACAACCGTGAAGAGCTTAGGCAACAAAAGGAAGATAACTTGCCAAAGCTGAATAATGACCAACGACGAATATATGATCTGATTATCGATGCTTTTGTGGCAAATAAGCAGGAATTGGTATTTGTGTATGGTCATGGCGGCACAGGTAAGACCTTTCTTTGGAAAACCATCATCAGCGCTCTACGTTCAGAAGGCAAGATAGTGTTGGCGGTTGCTTCTTCAGGCATTGCATCATTGCTTCTGCCAGCAGGCAGAACAGCTCATTCAAGATTCAAATTGCCCTTAGAGTTGACAGAAGAGACTTTGTGTAAAGTTAAAAAAAACACTCATTTAGGAAAATTATTGGTGGACACAGATCTTATCATCTGGGATGAAGCCCCTATGAATGACCGACGGTGTTTTGAAGCATTGGACAGAACTTTGAAAGATTTGTTAGATGCACCAGAAGTATTCTTCGGAGGTAAGTCAGTAATTTTAGGAGGAGATTTTCGACAAACGCTTCCCGTTAAGAAAGGTGCACCAAAAATGGAACTCATATCATCATCTATTGCAAATTCGTACCTTTGGCCACATTTTCGGCTTCTGACACTTAAACAGAACATGAGGTTATTGAGGCCAGGTTTGAGTCAAGAAGAAAAGAGCGCCGCAGATTCATTTGCATCATGGCTCCTTGATGTTGGAAATGGTGTCATTGGAGACGCTGCTGTAGAAGATGAAGAAGATGCATCATGGGTTGATATTCCACAAGCGTATTGCATTCAGGATGATGACCAAGGTTTATCAAATCTTATAGAGTTCATTTATGATCAGCCGACACTGCATACACCATCAGCAACAACTCTTCAACAAAAAGCGATTGTCTGTCCTAAAAATGAAACAGCGGATGTCATTAATTCAAAAGTTCTTTCAATGGTTAACGGTGACATAACGACATATGCAAGTTATGATGCTGCACTACCCACTGGAAACACTGGAGCTGAAACGGAAATGTTGTACCCAGCTGAGCATCTAAACACATTTAAGCTTTCCGGATTTCCTCCACATCACCTTGAACTAAAAGTAGGGGCACCCATTATGCTCCTGAGAAATGTGAACGTTGCAGGTGGCTTATGCAATGGTACACGAATGATAGTCACACATTTGATGACAAAGCTTATCGAAGCACAGATTATTACTGGCAATAAAGTTGGCGAGAAGGTTTTTATACACCGGATCACATTGGTTCATAAAGATCCTAATCTTCCTTTCGTGTTCAAGAGAACTCAATTTCCGATAAAACTTTGTTACGCCATGACAATCAACAAGAGCCAGGGTCAATCCTTAAACAAAATTGGTGTGTATCTGCCAGAACCAATCTTTAGCCATGGGCAATTGTATGTGGCTCTGTCTAGAGCCACCTCGCCTCACGGTCTAAAGGTTCTTATGAAACAGCAAGAAAACAAAGCACCGAATGTGACCAAGAACATAGTTTACAGAGATTTCCTCCAAAAAATACACAACACCCCACCTTCAATTTGACTGCTAGCTTTATTTGTACATATTATATTTTTCTACTTTTTGAAGCTGCATTTTCTATGTGCATATTTTATTACTTTCATTATATTTTGCTTTCAAAAAATTTCCTTGCCACTCTTTGCATACAGGTAGTCGGACTATTTCCTTGCCACTTTTTATATTTTACTTTTAGGTTTCAATATGTACCTCACTTTATTTTCTCTTTTCTTTGCCTTCTTTACAGTCAAATGGAAACCACTGCTTCTACTCAGCAACAAACCACCACAGATGACAAAACACTTGCTGTCACTGCTACGTCCACTCAGCTTGCAGAGACCGCATCTAATGAGCAACCACTTCAAACTGCTGTTCCAATGCAAGAAGTGACAATTGCTGAGCTCCGGCTAAAATCATTTGACAAAGTGCTTGAAGCTCGCGTTTACAGGAAATGGACCGCAGTGACTTACCAAAAAAATGGGAAAAAAACCGAAACTGCATTCTGCTGCATCTTGATAGATAGAGAGGTGCGTCGTAACTAATTTATTATAAACAACCCATCATTACTCTGAGCCTTTGTCTAACATCCTATGAACAAAAACAGGGCAACGCAATCCAAGGAAATATGAGTATCAGAGATATTGATCATTTCAATCCAAAGCTCAATGTTGGATCGGTGTATAGAATCTCTGAATTCATGTGCGAACCTACCAACCCTTATCAACAAACCATTAACAACAAGTTGAGTCTCAGATTTGGGCGAGTCACAAAGTTTGACCTTACAACAACAACAACTATTCCACATCACTACTTTGACTTTGTTGCATACAATCAGCTGCAATCAAGGGTTCCTAGAGAAGATGCCGCTGGGAAAATCCATTACCCAATCCTCACAGGTCGTCTTTTAACTCCAACTTTTTATGCCATCACACGCTGTTACTGTTCTAATATTTATTTAAATCCAGATTACATAGGATGTCTCGGCTCAATTGGTGAACTAATAGAAAAGGGTAGTGCCAATGAAGACCAAACAGTTTTCAGAAAAGTGGATATAGAAAACTTAAAGTACGTTCCCTTATATCTAGCCTTTATAACATTTTATCATACTTTAAAGTGTTTCTCATCTGTTGGACAATTTCGTTGCATGCCAGTGGTAATGTGGTTGAGTTTACTATGTGGGATGACACGGCCAAAAAGTTTGAAGACATAGACTTTACCACAATGGAAAAGCCAATTATCATTGCAGTCAGCTCTTGCCGAGTATCAAAATACAGAGGTATTTTATAGCTCCTCTTAATTATCTTTATATGCCCATATAAATTCATTAAGAGAATATGAGCAACTGTTTTGGCAGATTACCAGCTGACATCCACATCTGCAACATGTTGTTACCTGAACCCAGATATACCAGAGGCCAGGCAATCAAGAGAACAGTGAGAACCTTCGAAACTCAAAGTTGTCCCTCTTCGTATTTTTAAACAAAAATTATCTTACACTTTTACATATGAAACAGGTACAGAGCAATGCATGCTATCGATCCACCCTTGAGGATCTGCAAGACTCCATACGCAGACATCGAGAAAGAAAAATCTCGCAACAGATTTCCTTTGAAAACACTTTTAAAAAAGTCTGCAGACACTTACAAGGTAAGCTTGCTCTCATTCAACCATCAGCAACCAATGACTCTGCAAAAAAATTAGCGCCTATTTCTATGCATACTTTCAGGGAGTTCAGTTCACAACTGACGCAACAATAACAACCATCAACATAAAAAGAGGATGGTGCTACATGTCTTGCAATGAATGTGGTTCAAAAGTGATCGAAGGAGATGGAATCTACCGTTGTTTCAACCATGGAAAACAAACTAACATATCATACAGGTACATCATATGATTACTGAATTAATGAAACATAACGATTCTCTAAATTCTTCAACATTCTGCAGATATAATTTCAAAGCCTTCATCACAGATCCATCTGCAACGGCCGAGGTCACTTTCTTTACACCTGGAGCAGACGAAATTGTTGGATATACATGTCCACAATTAGTTGCAAGTCACAAAGGAGCAGACCTACAAGAAATACCACCAGAAATCTTTGCACTTGAAGGACAAAAAAATATTTTTCAAATCCGTTTCAACACAACATCAAAGACAACAGCCTTTGTCCTGGATCAAGTCTTCGACAAGAAAAAACCACATGAAGCAAAAACTCCAGCAATAGAAGCACCCCTCGGTACGCCCATTTGACCTTATTCTTTCTCTTATTCAAACATATATACACATAAGCATTTTCTCCTCTAATTCAAACATATATACGCATGCGCATTTTCTAACTATTTGCTAATAAAAAACAGCCACACCACCACCGATCCTAGCAATAGCAAGTAATGAAGAGTCAGGAAAAGTTGCAAAAGAAGACGTAAAGACCAAGGCAGTAAAGCGACCACTTTTTCAGCAACAACCCTCAGACAATGTGGAAGGCAAAGACATCAACGATGAATCAACTGCACAGGCACTTGATCAACCAGAAGAGCCAAATCCAAAAAAACAAAAAGGTAACCTTCACACACTTTCTAAACTGAAGTTCATACTTTTTATTGCATAACATATCTTACAATAAACAGAAAATTACACAACATTACACAACATAACCGCTAGCCTTTATTCAAACAAATATCTTACAATAAACTATCATTGGTTATACTAGGGCTAACGACATAGAAACGATCTCCTCTAATTGCGCCAGTCCATCTAGAAAGGCATCTGCCCCTTAAGTTTCATGATAAACACATCATGGTTGCGAGCATTCAGTTCCAACTCAGACACCATCAAACGCATCTGCAACACCTTTTGTTCATCTTTAGCGAGCACTTCTTTTAGATACTCGGCTGTTTTCTGAGCATAAGCGTTCCCCACAGTTTCAAGTTCTTGAATAAAACTCGCCCTCTCACGATTCACACTTAGTAACCTGCCGCAAAGCGAGTTCATTTGTTGTGCCATCTGGATATCCTGAATGCTGGCTTGCCGGCAGTACAAAACAAATATCTCAGACCAGTTATTAGAATTAGCTTCTGCTCTAAGCTGATCACACCTAGGTCGCCTAGACATTGTTGTTTGTTGCTGTTGTATCTCACTTATTAGAAAACTTATGAACCTGCTTATGCATTTCAATCCTCTTAAATAGGAAAAACAAAGCTCAAAAAGAATCTACCAACAGTCTCTTCCAAAAAGAAAAAAACAAAGCGCTAATATCTATGAAACATCATTGCATGTTGGCTAACACCTATTTCCTGCATTTGATTTTCAGTCTTTGCATGCAAACAAAACATATTACTGCAATCGTATTTCACAAGCATAACATTCATGGCCTTTATTATCACTTTTATTCACTACAATATTTTACACGAACATATGACATAAACATAGCGGCCATCCTTATGAAACAGCTTAAACATCAACTGATCCCTTAAGTTCTTGACCAAACACATCTTTGCTACGAGAATTTAGGTCAAATTCATCCAGCAATGTTGTCAAGTGCATGAACTTTTGATCATCTTTCACTTGAATCTCTTTTAAATGCTCTACCATCTTTTGCGCATACATGTCCTCAACATTTTCCAACTCTTCAATAAAACGACCTCTTTCAGTGATGAGATTGCCCAATTTTACAGACATCTCGCTCATCTCCCTTGCCATTTCAATGTCTTGCATTGAACTTTGTTGGCAATAAAAAGCTAGCATTTCTGGCCATTTGCTTGAGTTCGCATCGCGTTTTAGCTTTGCACATCTAGGATACTTAGGCATTGTAGATTTTTGTCTAAAGCATCACATATAGATAAGATCTTATAAATAGCCATCCCTTACTGTATACTTTAAACCTAATCCGTAAAACAAACTGCCACGTGACCGCATCACATTCTTTATCAAAACAAAAGAACAAGAAACCCGTGCCTACAATTATTGATGTAAGCAAAAAAATGACATCTGATAGACAGAAAGAAAAAAACAGGTTTTATTGATAAATTAAATATGTAACAACAGTGTCTTTGCAGCTACTTTAGGTTCAAACCACACATTGGTCCTGCATTTTTTCTTCATGCACATGTACATTACCCCACAACAATCACATGCCTACAGTTAAGAAACTCATTAATTGTTTGCTGGTAAAATATGCTTAAAAAAAAAAAAAAAAAAAAAATTCCCTTTTAGTGATCAAATTTTATTCATATTCTGTTTCTTCGTTACTCTCATTTCCATTTGATTACTCACTAATGATCATTTAATTTTCATGTATGCAGCAACGATGGAAGAATCTGCAAAGGAGCAACCAAAATCCAAGGCTGTTCAAAAGAAGCAATCAAAATGAACATGAAATCACTGGCACACTCACAACGATCACCCTTTTGTGGCAGGCTATATCATTGTAAATAGTAGAACGGTTTACTGCCGTCATAAGATTAAAACCAAACCTATCATGATCTGTACTTAAACTATGAGATCGCCTGTGAGCATCTCCTATGTTTTGTGCAATATTTGGCTGTACCATGCTAAATATGTATCAAAACATACATCTCTTTTTGGTATGGTTTATGCAATATCCTATTCCTTTTGTAAAACATTAGCAAACTATGAAGCAGACATTGCTTACAGATACCAATCCTTAGTGTATTCATTGATGACTAAATCGAAAAAAACATACTGAAAACATGCATATGCAAACATCCCGCGGCAACGCGCGGGTTTCAAACCTCGTTTAAGATCAAAGTTTAATTAATTATAATTTATATTTTTTAATTCATATTATTCTATTTACAAAACATATTGACATTCAACTTGACATTATTTACAATCAACTAATAAAGTGGAAGGTATGGTGACAAGGGTAAATTACTCATTTGGGGGCCCACGGGTGCCACATCATCTCAACACCTCTTCACAACTAACCCCCTCCTCACTCACAACTAACCTCAACTTACTCATTTGGGGCCCACCACTTACAACTTTATTTTTTCTTATCATTTCATTAAATAAACTAATTTCATTTTATTAAAAATAAAAATACATTACATTCAAATAATACAAATAATACTTACTCATTTGGGTCCCACCACTTACAACTTTATTTTTTTATCATTTCATTAAATAAACTAATTCATTTTATTAAAAATAAAAATACATTACATTCAAATAATACAAATAATATTTTTTATTAAAAAAAACAAAAAAAACTTTAAAACACACAAAGAAAAAATAATAATAATAATAATAATAAATAAAAAAATATAGAAGCCAACAAAAATTATTATAAACCCAGTCCATGAATCCAATCCATACAACTTGATATATCATTTCATTTCAACCCTAAACACAAACACAAACACATAAAAGTGTCTGTTCCCTAGGAACACATGATACTTCTACACTGGTTGTTCATCATTAAGGACATCGGGTGTAAACTTTAGAGTCCTACAGATCTTAGCAATCTGCCAGAACATTTATGAGATGATTCACAATAGTGATTCTCAGTGATTGAATGGAAATTCCTGCCAGGGTCAACATCAAACAGCCCTAACAGTAGGTCACTTCGGTAATTCCTTGTGGGTTACGCTTAGTGTTCTCGGTGGTTTCAAACGGTCTACAGTCGTGGGGTGATCTCCAGCGACTCACCCGATCGTTGATTTACTTAGGTAGATCTTGTAAGCCCTCTCGGGGGTATCCGATTTGGGAACGGCCTTGGTAAGGGTTAGAAGGAGTCTTCACACTATGCTGTTGACGATCTCTAATTCCGAACCTGTAAGTACCGGATGTTTTATTGCTAACTGTTTACATGCAGCAACAAATCACCACCATGACGAAAGATTCCACATGCTCATACATACGACTCGATGTCTATGAAAGTTCTCACAAAGATCAAAGCATATCAAAGTTCAAAGAAAGATTCTATTATACATAAAGGGAATCTACAAAGTAAAAAGACAAAGATCAAAGTGAAAGAACGGGAACAACAAATGTATGTATCATAAAGGCTAAAGACGTATGAGCATGTTGGAAAGGCATACAACCACCAGAGACTAAGAAGTGACGAAAGGCAGACAAAGAAGGAGGAAAAATCATTCATCAACGATCACAAAGCATGAAGGAACAAAGACTAAGACTATTCTACAACGACACACAAAGTTCAAGACAAAGAAAACAGAAGACCTAATCACGTGGAGCATCATTCAAATGACCAACCCTTAGGGGGAGATTGTTAGCATCAAAGAAATATGTATTGAAAAGTGATGGTCATTCTCATAAATTATAACTTTGTAATATGTCATAGAATAAAATAGAATAGTTAAATAGGCTCATGGAACTTGGTAAGCTAGTATTAAGTTAGTTAAGTAAGCAAGCCTTCTTAAAGTCCATGTAAACCAAGTCCACTAGCAAAAGCCCATGAAAGCCCATCTCTTTATGTAAGAAATATAAATACCTCCAAATGATCTCATTTAGAGGTGGTGCTTGAGTGTGTAATGTGTGTGTTTTATTAATAAAAGACTTCCATCTTTATCTCTCTACTTTTTCTCTCTAACATACACTTCATTCAAGTTACCAAAGTGCTTCAAAGATTAGTGATTTAGTTAGATCTAAGGTCCTACATAGCTAGAGTAGTTGTGTCATTGGTAAGTCAAAGGCTTTATTTGGTTTGTTTTGTTTATCAAGCGTGTGTGCTTGAGGTTAATGTGGTACATCAGCCACATTCCATTGTACTTAATTTCTTTGGTTTTAATATATTTTGCCAGGGTAATCCTTTACAAAAAAAATAAAAAATAAAATAAAAAAATGGTCGGTCCACTTGTGTCGGCCCATTAGCCCGTCTAGCATTAGAGCATCATCTCTTTATTTTGTGTATTTATATGTTGATTGTACAAACTTTTCATTCATTAATTAAGTTATACAAATGTTTGTTCACTATTCGGTTTTTACATGGTATTAGAGACGGGTTATCCTAATCCCGAGTTACCTACAACAATAAAATATCGACTCTGGAAACTACATCAAGTTCGACACACTGCTGAGAATTGTTCACATAACTAGTCCTCCTACTCATGCTAAAGTTAAAAACAAGTATATTGATTGCGCGCAACACGGTGATGATCTATATACGCTCCATAATAAACTTTTTATTCATTAATTAAGTATAGCTTTAGTTCGACTACAGCTAAAGGAGATGCCGCGGTTATTGCTCTGGTGTATGTAGTAGCGCGCAATGTGCTTTTAGTTTGCGATGTAGCCATTTGCAATAAGTCGAAACGAATAGTCTTATCCACAGAAAACGTGCAATGATAATATAAACATATATTTTGTTCAAATAAGGAGTGCTGTGAGTTTATCATGACTACCACATTATATGTTTTACGTTTTTTCTATTAAAAACTTTTTTATTTGGTCACCATATAATTAATCCTCTCATTTTTGAGATTATAGTTATGAATAGGACCCATCAACTTCATAGTAAGCAATTTTTTTCCTTTATGTTATGTTGTTAGACACGCATTCATCACTTTTTAGCATGAGGTAGATGGAAAAATCACTTTCTTTAACGAAGTTAACATAGTATAATTGTTTTTAGAATTAGAAGAGAAAAGTCCAAAATACATCCCTGTGGTATGCCAAATGACCGATTTACATCCTTTTTCTTTTTTTTGCTCAATATTCATCCCTCCGTTAGTAACTTTGGAACAAATACATCCCTCTGGACTAACGATGCAAAATTTTGCCCGTTAAGTGCCCCACGTGTTAGTCACGTGAGGGGTATTTATGTCTTTTTGCTTGACCCTGATATAAAACACGCCTCTTTTTAGAGGGACAATCATTCATTCTCCCCCAAATCAAAAATAAACCCTAATCCCAAATTAAAAAAAAAACCCTAATCCCAAATTCATAAACCTAATTCCAACATTCTTCCCCAATTCAAAAAAACCCTAACAAAAATCAGGAAACCCTAAGCATGTCACACACTATGATTTGTAGATGTGGGCTACCAACTGTTATTCGAACTACATGGAGACCAGCCAACCCTGGAAGACGATTTTATTGTTGTCCAAAACCTGTAAGTTGTTAACACTTTGTTGAATTTGAAAGTAGATGTGTAAGTTCAACTTTTTTTTAATTATTTATAATTGTTTGTTGTAAGGAACCTAATGATGGGTTTCAAGACTGGGTTGATCCTCCAATGTGTGCAAGATCTGTCATGATTATTCCTGGATTATTAAACAACATGAATCAGCTTCAAGAAACAGTTAGAGAAAATGCTGCAATAGCAAGGGAAAATGCTTCAAAAGCTAGAAGATTCAAGATCATGTTAGGATTAAGTTGGTTGTTCTTTGTTATGTATTTGATGATGAAATGAAATGAAATGTACTAATGTAATGTTTCCTGTTATCAATGAAATATGTATGTTTTTTTTATGAATTTACTGTGTTAAGGTTGAAATGGGTTAAATTGGTACAAGTGCATACAATGTGGTTGACTTTCAATGGGTT
>LBNU01008839.1:183965-198158 GCA_014162995.1 Artemisia annua
ACCACTAGAACATATTATGCTATAAATGGCAGTTAAAAGCACAAGTGAGCAACAAAGAAAACTAATGAACAAGCAGGTGATATTAAGCAATAACTTAACTAACATACACTAAATAAGCATGAAACCACAGAGATAAGCACTATATAAGCAAAGCTATAGTAAAAAAGCAAACATTGAGATTATGGCTTACAAATGCTATCCTGCTTAAAACAAGGGAACCATGCATCAAATCACAACCTATAGCTTCCCATGAAGCACTAATACCATGGTCATCCAGAACAAACCACGCTCCTTGCTTGTTTCTTCATATTTTTGGATTTTTGATTTTTTAGCTAATTTTTTTGTATTATTGATTATTTTTGATATCTTGAATAAAAGTAGGTTTAAATGCTCACTGAGCTTTCAGAAGCTTATAAATGACCTAAGTTGAGCTCATGAATCAATAAAACACAACTCTTAACAATACTAGAGTAAAATGATGATTTCAGATGGAAAATGCAAAATTCTGAATTTGACAAAGGAGACTGAAATTAATATTGAAGAACACTTATATTGTACTGAAAACACATAGATTACACTTTTGAAACCAAGTTTACAAACTGAAAATGAAGATTAAGCTAATTCGACATAAATAGTTAACTAAAAATCTACATACCTGTCTTCTTCACTATAGTAACACTTATATAAGTGTTTTCTAGGGTTCCATGAGTCTCTGCACATTTTCCACTTCAATTCTTGTCCATTGGATGGCTTAAAATCAATCTCAGCCTTTGAAATCAATTTTGGCGCCAAAAGTCTAACTGCCAATTGGACAGTGGAGTGTGATAAGGGGGAAGGGGCTAGGGTTGCAGGGTAGGGTAGGGTGGTGGAGGTGATGGTTAAGTAGAGAAGGTGGGCAAGTGGTGAGGGTAGTGGTGTTGCAGGGTGGTATTGGGAGGTGGAGGTGGTTTGGAGGGAAAAGGGTGGGTTTGACCAGGGTCAAACCTGGTTAGTTAAACGGGGTTTTTGTTTGTGGGCTTATGGAGTGGATTGGACCAAAGCGTGGGATGGGTTGTGTTTGTTATTGGGTTGTAATAATAAAAAGGGTCCGTTTGATTTATTAGCTAAAAAGCACAAGTATAATGCGGCACATGTCTTTCAGTGTCTTGGATTGTATTTTGTGAAGTTTGGATAATGATACGCCGTATGTCAGAAGTATAATGCGGCGTATCTGGAGTAGAACAAGCTTGATCTTCTTCGTTGACCAAAGTTTCATAAGCGGCGCATGGTAGAATTACATGCGGCGCATTCTTCAAAGTCAGGCAATGGTCTTCGAATTCATCTAAGTATGATATTGCGGCATATCTGTTGATTGAGATACGGCGCATCTTCTGTATTTCAGTAGACTTTTGATATATTGCTAGTTTTGCTCCATAATTCGTCCAAAATCACCAAGTTTCACCAATTGCTTGTTTTTACCTGGGAATTACTAAAGTAAACAATTAAGTATCGATTCTCATAGATAATATAATAAAACAAGTCAAATAAATAGGATAAATGATGATAATAATATGTACTTATTTGATGTCATCAAATATCCCCCCACTTGAACTTTACTTGTCCCCAAGTAAACTCTAGATTAAAAATTATGAAAATGTATCCTAAAAGGTATTGGGATTTATTTGTTTCATTAAGCACGTATTCGTTTTATCATAATCACACAACCAAACACTTAACGAAGTAGAAACAAAATAAAATTTCAATATCAAAACAATTCTAAATCGTTTAGTTGCTTAGTCGTGACGAATATTCTATCATAAGCTTGGCAATCATACGCATCTTCCCCACTAAAGCCCAGGAGTAACAAGTCTAAAGCGGTAAATAGGGTTTTGAGGCTTAAGAGTTGAACCTAGTTTTGTTCAAACATTTCCTGCATAAACTTAGTAGATCGCTGGCGCGAGTCATCGACGCTTCAACTAACGGATGGTCACTAGTGCACTTCTTGGATCGCTGGCGCGTTATTTGCATAACGGATGGTCACCAAGTCACACACTAGATCGCTAGCGCGTTAGTTAATTAATCTAATACTCGGATGGTCACTACCTTATTCATACATTTAATATTTTCACTAAGCCATCATCATATCGGATGCTTGAAAGATAAAAATCTTCCGCTGTCATGGTTAAATTTTGGGGGTGTTACAATACGCCGTATGTCAGAAGTATAATGCGGCGTATCTGGAGTAGAACAAGCTTGATCTTCTTCGTTGACCAAAGTTTCATAAGCGGCGCATGGTAGAATTACATGCGGCGCATTCTTCAAAGTCAGGCAATGGTCTTCGAATTCATCTAAGTATGATATTGCGGCATATCTGTTGATTGAGATACGACGCATCTTCTGTATTTCAGTAGACTTTTGATATGTTGCTAGTTTTGCTCCATAATTCGTCCAAAATCACCAAGTTTCACCAATTGCTTGTTTTTACCTGGGAATTACTAAAGTAAACAATTAAGTATCGATTCTCATAGATAATATAATAAAACAAGTCAAATAAATAGGATAAATGATGATAATAATATGTACTTATTTGATGTCATCAAATATCCCCCCACTTGAACTTTACTTGTCCCCAAGTAAACTCTAGATTAAAAATTATGAAAATGTATCCTAAAAGGTATTGGGATTTATTTGTTTCATTAAGCACATATTCGTTTTATCATAATTACACAACCAAACACTTAACGAAGTAGAAACAAAATAAATTTTCAATATCAAAACAATTCTAAATCGTTTAGTTGCTTAGTCGTGACGAATATTCTATCATAAGCTTGGCAAGCATACGCATCTTCCCCACTAAAGCCCAGGAGTAACAAGTCTAAAGCGGTAAATAGGGTTTTGAGGCTTAAGAGTTGAACCTAGCTTTGTTCAAACATTTCCTGCATAAACTTAGTAGATCGCTGGCGCGAGTCATCGACGCTTCAACTAACGGATGGTCACTAGTGCACTTCTTGGATCGCTGGCGCGTTATTTGCATAACGAATGGTCACCAAGTCACACACTAGATCGCTAGCGCGTTAGTTAATTAATCTAATACTCGGATGGTCACTACCTTATTCATACATTTAATATTTTCACTAAGCCATCATCATATCCGGATGCTTGAAAGCTAACAACGAATACAACAATACGGTTGGATAAGGATAACATTTAGGATATAAATTGGTGTAAAATAAAAATAATCGACCAGATAGATTAAAATCCTAAGTGTGGTTAATTACTTTCCCAACCATCCCATGAATAAGACTCATATCATTGAATAACTCCCGCTTTTGACTCTTGTAACTCACGCTTTAGGTAGACACGAATTAACCTCAATAATATCTTAAACAAATAATAAACCTTAGTTGGCGTTCTCATAACGGCCAACTCCCATTCAATCCATAAATATAGTACAACAACAAATAGTGGAGATATCTTCCACTTAATACAAAACTTTATATAAGTTGGTTAAAACAAACTTCCAACTTCTTCTTCTTTCTTTTTCTTTTCTATTTTTTCGATTTTTTTTATACTAACATAGATGTGTAAAATTTCACAACTTTTCTATCATGATTTTTTTCGGATAATTTTTCCATACTTTTCATAACTTTCAGAAATAACTGTAATAGCGAAAGTAGTAAACACACAAAAAATAAACAAAAAATTATACAATATGTACTTTCACTCCAATTGCATAGTGCAATTTCCTGACCTAACCAAAGATAATGAATTACGCACGCGAACACAGTTAATGTAAGGAAACACACTTTGCCTAAAGTAACTAACCACGGACTTTAATCTATAGGGTAGGCTAAGGTGTAAGGGTGTAACGAAACATTATAACAAAGGTGTAAGAAACGAAAGGAATGGCTCTTAGGGTTTTTCTAGGGGTATCTTACTCTAAAAGTGAGAGTAAACAAAAGGGTTTATACGGGGGTTAACTAACCAGTGTAGTTAGTTAATATCACACAACATATATAGGCTTTTTGGGTGTAATCCTAGAAATTTAGCAAGTTAGACAAGTCACTCCAATTATATCGATAATACTCATTATGGTGGCCTCGAATAGTATACAAGCCAAGTTCTAAAGTTTACAAGTCACAGGCACACTAAAGTTTTTAATTTTTGGAAAAAATAAGGTTATGTGTGCGGCTATGTAATTTAGATTAAACAAAAACATGCTAAAAAATTTTAAATTTTGATATATTAAGCACATTTTAAGCATATTTTGAAAAGTTTGGGACAAGTAAGCGTTCTAATTCTCCATCCCCCCACTTAAGTTAAACAACGTCCTCGTTGTTCGTATTAAAAGTTAAAAACTGGACATTTGTGTGTACTTCTGGTAAGTGCTTATTTACATCTTTCTTACATTGCAGACTAGCTTGCTGTCAAGAAATGAGTTTTTTTTGTACTAAACTTTCCGAAGAATCTTCACCACCGCAGCAGGATATTGTTAGATGCCCATTTTTTTGAAACATTAATGAACTAGCTAAATTCCCTTTTCAATCGTCCATGGCTTTCCCATTGCCTGTAAGTTTATTACTTCCTGTATCAAATTCACTTTAGAAGTGGCTTATGACACAATGTATATGAACTAATTTCTTTATTTTTTTATCAGGTTTTGTGCCGTTCGGGCCAAAGGTCCTATATTTGAGGATAGTCTCAATTTTAATTATGGCATTTAGGCTTTTTCATGGGCAGAATGTTGTGGTCCCACTTTCTGAGGGTTCATTGCAATTTTCTCAAAAGGTGAGGCTTGAACCAGTGCCACAACAGTTTAATCCTTTGGAGGTCCCTTTGGCTTCAACACGCACAATGAGATGTTATAAGCCTTAACGAAAAAAGCGAAAATCATCCAAGAAAGACACCTCTCAGGTATGGTAATTACATATTTACATATGTTTGTAAATATGACAAAATGGGTGGGTTTGGGTAGCTAAGCATATTGAGCATACTATTATTTATGGGCTGCGCGGATCTGAAAGTGTTGAAATATTCATGTCCAAATATTACCGCTTTTTCAGTATATAATTAGTGTGTCAATCATATGCTAAACTGCACTATCAAATGGCTAAAATATTTAGACGCCAATAATCAGTTTAAGAGCATATGCAAGATAACCGAGTTTCAGTTATGTGATAATTTACGATGTTACGTGATCATAGGTTGGTGTTGTAACACCCCAAACCGGATAAGGGTCTAAAGTGTAACATTATTGTGTCATTTCAGAACATACAGCGCAAGCGGAAGACTTATCTCAATAAATTACAAATCTTGAGACTAAGAGGACTAATAAAACAAATATAAACAAAACTAACTTCTAAAAGAAATGAAACAATCAGACAGAAATCTGAAATAAAATCCATGAATACTAAGGTAGGGTTTGTCCACTAAAAAGCTTCTACTCTCATTACTCAATCTCAGCCTCCAACTTGATACCTGCCACAGGGAAAAGAAAATGTCGCTGAGCTAACGCTCAGTGAACAGATATAAACATATGAAAGGTAACTGAACATAACGAATAAAGAAACAATCCAACGAGAACCTGCTAAGATACAATGTCATAAAGAATATGAAGGGTCATATGAAAATGGTAATCAACGAATATCCAGAAATGGTAAAAGGGATAGTAACGGAAGTTGCTCAAGTACCAAAACAATCAATCATTTCATTTCACATATCATATACCGTCAATTCCTTTATTCATAAGTTGCACAAGGAGGGGAGACCTCTCAAGTACCAAATGGAGTAGCTAGCTCCCAGATGTGAAATAAGGTGCATGGCACGCACAACCAATCACTAATCATTTCAGAACAGAACATTATGCCTAGGATGCATCCATACGCTCCCCTGCAAAACAGATTAGCATATACCCTAACTCAAGGCTAGCATACATACTCAGATAATNGAAAAAAGCGAAAATCATCCAAGAAAGACACCTCTCAGGTATGGTAATTACATATTTACATATGTTTGTAAATATGACAAAATGGGTGGGTTTGGGTAGCTAAGCATATTGAGCATACTATTATTTATGGGATGCGCGGATCTGAAAGTGTTGAAATATTCATGTCCAAATATTACCGCTTTTTCAGTATATAATTAGTGTGTCAATCATATGCTAAACTGCACTATCAAATGGCTAAAATATTTAGACGCCAATAATCAGTTTAAGAGCATATGCAAGATAACCGAGTTTCAGTTATGTGATAATTTACGATGTTACGTGATCATAGGTTGGTGTTGTAACACCCCAAACCGGATAAGGGTCTAAAGTGTAACATTATTGTGTCATTTCAGAACATACAGCGCAAGCGGAAGACTTATCTCAATAAATTACAAATCTTGAGACTAAGAGGACTAATAAAACAAATATAAACAAAACTAACTTCTAAAAGAAATGAAACAATCAGACAGAAATCTGAAATAAAATCCATGAATACTAAGGTAGGGTTTGTCCACTAAAAAGCTTCTACTCTCATTACTCAATCTCAGCCTCCAACTTGATACCTGCCACAGGGAAAAGAAAATGTCGCTGAGCTAACGCTCAGTGAACAGATATAAACATATGAAAGGTAACTGAACATAACGAATAAAGAAACAATCCAACGAGAACCTGCTAAGATACAATGTCATAAAGAATATGAAGGGTCATATGAAAATGGTAATCAACGAATATCCAGAAATGGTAAAAGGGATAGTAACGGAAGTTGCTCAAGTACCAAAACAATCAATCATTTCATTTCACATATCATATACCGTCAATTCCTTTATTCATAAGTTGCACAAGGAGGGGAGACCTCTCAAGTACCAAATGGAGTAGCTAGCTCCCAGATGTGAAATAAGGTGCATGGCACGCACAACCAATCACTAATCATTTCAGAACAGAACATTATGCCTAGGATGCATCCATACGCTCCCCTGCAAAACAGATTAGCATATACCCTAGCTCAAGGCTAGCATACATACTCAGATAATAGCCACAGATACATATAAGGGAAACGCCCTGGATCAATCACACCTTCACAGAAAGTGTCATGCCATTGGTGCCTCAATGACATGGACATGTTACCTCCATGGCTAGGGATAGTACCTTGAGCAATGGGTCAATTCAAATGGATCAAAACAAAGGGGTCATAATAATGGGATTATATCAGATGGATCACAACAAAAGGATCATATCAATGGTTCAAATCAAATAGGTCATAACAAATGGATCATAAAAAGAGGTCAAAATCATAGTAAATGAATCAAGGTCATTGAATGCGAATCATGAGAAACGAATAATCAAACCAACGAACCAACAAATAACGATGTAAAGGAAAGTGGGTATCCAGAATATCCGTACCAATACGAAATACAAATGAAAGAATCTTTAAAAGGAAGACTGAATATCTGTACCAATACGAAATGCAAATAAAAGAATCTTTAAAAGGAAGACTGAATATCCGTACCTTATTGCAAATGAACAGAAAGCAAACAAATGAATGGACACAAGGAACAACGTTACGTCTTCTTCAACAAATCTACACGAGTTCGGTTTCATACAATACTTATTAGTTAATTACTCGTTTTAGGGTTTCATTCTATTTAGTAAGTTTCCACATTAGTCCACTTAGGGTTTAACGATATCATTAACGTCTATTTAGGTTACAATCATTAATGATTAGGTCTAGGGTTAATAAAAACACATCAAAAACTATTAATTCACAAAGACCTAAGTTTCTTAACAAATTTCTAATTTTAGCATACTTTTACCTTCACTTAACGAATTTTCAAACAATACCAGAAATCAAAATAAAATTTCACAAAAATTCTCACAGAAGCTTTTATGTCTTAAGAGTCTACTTGAATTTTCCCAGATTTATTACCAAGTGTGAGTACCCTTCAAAAATCGTTTATCTAAACTGGTCCAGAAAATGAACTACAGAAACACCCTGAAAGTTTGCATTTAATAGACATACCAAGACCTTTCAAAAACCTACAAAAATTCCAGGAAGTCCCACATAACCCAATTATTGCCCCTGTAGAAGGAGAGATCCTAACTCCTTATGGTTCGAAAATGAAAAATCAAAACCACCAACTGAATTTCAGACTCGATTACTCAGCTTTGACACTTCATGACATAAAAATAAAAAACATGACCAAATCAACTCAAAATCACTCCAAACCAATTGGAGAACTTACTTAAGATATTAAAATAGATTTAAAAACAAAGAATCAGTATTATACACTTATGAAACCCACGTAATGGTGCACACAAATTCGACCTACCATGCTGTCCCGTTTCAGAATTCATTTTAGACCATCATATAACATGTTTCAATCACACAAACGCACACGAGACCTCTATATGTCACAAGATCTGTATTAATTAAAATCTTAACATGTTCATATGCTCACACCAAGATCACCCATCACCGCGAGCCAAAACAAATAGAATATTCACATAAAATCATAGAATTAGTCGTGATTCCTTCATTAGTACATAACGTCTAGGGTTCCATTTGTGATTCATTTAATTTGTATTTAAGGTCAACTATTAGGGCTGTTAGTACGACACACAAAACATCAGGTCGAATTAGATACAATATGGACCAAATCATTGTATGAGGGTCGACTGTAAACAGAAAATAAAGGTCGAATAGCAACATCAGATTGTATTCATGCATGTGGCCGAATTTTTAATTAGGTTTGTTCATAGATTCATGGTGTCGTATTAATAAAAAAAATGACTAGGATAATTACCTTGGAGAATCGAATGGAAGAACACAGAAACAAGAAAACCCTAATCACGATCTATAAAACCCTCAACAACTCCTTTGTTTGATCTAATCAACACAGCAGCAGTTGTAAAACCCGGAAATTTTGAACATTTGAAATACCTAATTTACCCCTCAAATTTAAACTTTTGAAGAAACGAATAATGAGTATAACCTAAGTATGTAAACAATAATACTTGAATACTTTGCGACTTTTGGAACTTTAAACCTTGTGATAAAATAAAACTACAAACTTCTTTATACACATACACGTTTAGGAAAAAAATGAGCCGAATATTTTGAAGTTGTGTACAAGAGATCATAAACCTTAATCAAGCCCAAGTAAACTAACCCAAGCTCAAAGTAAATAAGGAATGAATAAATCACATCCCGTAGGATACGGAATTGGTATCACAAACACGGTTCTCCTCTGCAAAAAAAAATNCATTTATCTAAACTGGTCCAGAAAATGAACTATAGAAACACCCTGAAAGTTTGCATTTAATAGACATACCAAGACCTTTCAAAAACCTACAAAAATTCCAGGAAGTCCCACATAACCCAATTATTGCCCCTGTAGAAGGAGAGATCCTAACTCCTTATGGTTCGAAAATGAAAAATCAAAACCACCAACTGAATTTCAGACTCAATTACTCAGCTTTGACACTTCATGACATAAAAATAAAAAACATGACCAAATCAACTCAAAATCACTCCAAATCAATTGGAGAACTTACTTAAGATATTAAAATAGATTTAAAAACAAAGAATCAGTATTATACACTTATGAAACCCACGTAATGGTGCACACAAATTCGACCTACCATGCTGTCCCGTTTCAGAATTCATTTTAGACCATCATATAACATGTTTCAATCACACAAACGCACACGAGACCTCTATATGTCACAAGATCTGTATTAATTAAAATCTTAACATGTTCATATGCTCACACCAAGATCACCCATCACCGCGAGCCAAAACAAATAGAATATTCACATAAAATCATAGAATTAGTCGTGATTCCTTCATTAGTACATAACGTCTAGGGTTCCATTTGTGATTCATTTAATTTGTATTTAAGGTCAACTATTAGGGCTGTTAGTACGACACACAAAACATCAGGTCGAATTAGATACAATATGGACCGAATCATGTTTTTTTATTAATACGACACCATGAATCTATGAACAAACCTAATTAAAAATTCGGCCACATGCATGAATACAATATAATCCTTGGAGAATCGAATGGAAGAGCACAGAAACAAAAAAACCCTAATCACGATCTATAAAACCCTCAACAACTCCTTTGTTCGATCTAATCAACACAACAGCAGTTGTAAAACCCAGAAATTTTGAACATTTGAAATACCTAATTTACCCCTCAAATTTAAACTTTTGAAGAAACGAATAATGAGTATAACCTAAGTATGTAAACAATAATACTTGAATACTTTGCGACTTTTGGAACTTTAAACCTTGTGATAAAATAAAACTACAAACTTCTTTATACACATACACGTTTAGGAACAAAAATGAGCCGAATATTTTGAAGTTGTGTACAAGAGATCATAAACCTTAATCAAGCCCAAGTAAACTAACCCAAGCCCAATCAAAGTAAATAAGGAATGAATAAATCACATCCCGTAGGATACGGAATTGGTATCACAAACACGGTTCTCCTCTGCAAAAAAAAATAAAAATACAAACACGGTTTCTCCTTAAACACCGAATATTATTTCACACACCACACATACTTTGAAACCCTAAAACACTAAATCGGTTCCTTGGTCTTTTTCCATTCAAAATTAAGTACAAGAAGGGTGTTTTGATGGTGATTCTTGGAGGTGATTGGACGTGGTTATTCCTGGTTCAAGTAGGGTTTGATCGTGGGTTTTTAGAAGCTGATTCGAAGGGTGTTTTGTGGTTGGGATTCGGCTGAAATATCATATATTCGATCCTTGTTCTTCTTCTTGTTGTTGTCACGCATCGAAGGTAACAAGATCATACCTTGTTCGATTCTTTCTTGATTTGTTTTGTTAATCATGCTTCTTGTTTTTCTTTTGGCTTTCAATCGAGTTAGAATCACATAAAATCATGAAACTATAACCTATACATGTCAATTTTATTTTCTGTTGTGGCTATTTCGAATCAATTAATTTTATACGCTTTGATACCTAATGTTTATGTTTGACATGGTTTCGAGTCTTATTACTTTCAAACTGATGTATCCTAAATCATTGTTCATGGTGTTGAATTTGTACGGGATGTGCAGAATAGTGACAATCGGAATTTGGTAGATAGGCCTAGAAGTGGAGACAAGGCTATTGACAAATCTTGGATATGAAAAGTGACAGAAATCTCTGAACCATCACAGTGTCGCTCCTCAAGACTTCCAGATAATACATCTTCGTTGATGCTGGTACATCTATAACATTTGTTTTATCACCATTTGCTGGTGTTAGAATTACAATATGCCACATATCAATTTGTCCAATCAATATGCCACTGTGTCTTAAGTTAACGTTTTAACTGATGTTATTAATTATTATGCTTGTAGTGTATATATATGTGTCTGATTGTGTTTGTAGTATTTGATGATAAGTAAATAAGTATATTTGTTATTAATGTGTGTCTGTTTGTTAGGGGGTGTTTGTTTCGCCTTATATAACCGGGTTATAGCTTCTTTAGTTTTCCGCTTATGTTTCATACACTCAGTTTTTGTGGCTTATTTTAAAATGCTTCGGCTTATATAAGCTTATCATGTCATAGTAAGCTTATATAAGCCGAAAAGTTTCAAAATAAGCCACAAAAACTGAGCATACAAAACATAAGCACAAAACAAAATAAGCCATAATCGGGCTATATAAGCTGAAATAAACACCCCCTAACATTAGATAAATGCCCCCTTAAGCTTATTTTTGTGCTTCAGAGCTTATGTGGTTTTGGCTTATGCATTTTTAATTTTTTCATCTTGTTTTGAAACTTTTGAGCGCCCATACATTTCAAATAAGATGGAAAATAATAGGCTTATGAAACATGAGGTGAAATCACATAAGCACAAAAATAGGCTTATTACAGTTTCAGATGCTACAAGGTAAAATTGTAAAATCTAGTAGTTTAAAAACTTTTGTTGCTAGTATAGTTAATATTCTTGTAAGGCCAATTGTAGCAAAATATGTGCCCCCCGATGGTGCGGCTTAAGAGGACTCTTTAACATTATTGGTGATTGTATAAATGTTGGTATATATGCCTTGTTGCATTTGGACGATGATGGTGCCTCATAAGTGTGTGAGCCTAATGTGTGCTTGTTAATGAAAATACGAGTTCTTACAGTTAAAGTTTACTAAGTGATGTAGTTACTATTACAGATGGTAAAAGGTAGATGATTTAAGATTTGTTGCCCATATAGTTAGAACAGTAAAGTATCATATGTAAGAGCAATTGCAGTGCAATATCTAGCAGCATGTTCTTGATGGCGGAGACGGAGCAAGAAAATATATTTAGAGGGGTGATAACTAGCAAAAACGAAATGCTCGACTTTCCTCGTGTAGTCTGAATAGGGACCCATCTCCGTTTACTTGTTTTGAGTGGGGACATTTGACCCCTCTAAGTTAACTATGGCTCCGTCCTTGCTTGAGATGGTGTGGTTTATGAATACTCGGATGAAAGGTCATACCTGCTTCATATAGTCTTAACAGGATTTTCATGCTGGTAGTTTGATTCAGTAAACGAAATTAAAAAGTCTTTACCCTTTTTAGGATTATGTATTCTGTGTGTATTAGTTGGATATCTTTTGTGTATCATAAACCTTTCCAACTAGTCTCATGATTCACCTTGACGTGTGGCAGGTTCCTTGCCAGTGGATGCATCATCCACAGATTTTGTTGTCTCCATTAGCAAGTCATCAGATTTTCCTGGTGACAAGTTTTTCGAGGAATTCACACGAGTGTGGAAGCCTGGTGGAGAGATAGTTATTCATCAAACTTCTGCTGATGCCAAGGAGACGGTAAACCATCTGATATCTTCTTTGCTTTTTTTTTTTAAAATGAAATTTGTTTTGATCATATGGGATTTGGGATATCGTGTAGAGTTCTTAAGTTCATTTCCTGCTAAAATGTCTCGTAATCCAGAATTGTGGAGGGCTAGTGATTTGACTGGTTTTGCAGGGTGATCTGTGATGTATTTATGTTTTTATCAAATAAAAAGTAAGAATCTTTAAAGAGGTGTCAAGTTCAAATCCCGAAAAACTGTTTTAGGAGGGCTAGTGATTTGGCTTGCTTTATGGTTTTGCCGGGTGATCAAAGGGTAAATACAGGAAGTGGATTGTTTAGAGAGGTCTCAAGTTTAAATCCTGCAACAGTGTATTGTAATCTAGACTCTAGGAGGGTTGGTGATTTGGCTAGTTTTATGGGTTTTGCGGGGTGATCTGTGTAGTCTTTACGTGTTACTTCAGTAAAAGTGTGGCTCTGGTTTCTATATTTGTTTGATGACAATTGTTGTTATTGTTTGTATTTATTGATGTTTATTTATGACATGTTCCTTGTGTTTGGTTAAAGTTAGTGGATTTGTTTAATAGATGATGATTGAATATGTGAGTGAATATACTAATAGTTAGCTAAAAGGGGAACTGAACATTCAAAAGTGACATAAAGTAAAAGTGCTTTTTGGGTATTTAAAACTTTTGATTGCAGAAATGAATGATTTGTTTTGGTGATCTAGTTAGGGTGTTCACCAGGATGACCTCTAATTTTAAATGAGTTGGAATGATGAAAATAATATGAATCTGATATTTGTGAATTATATATACGGATGTCAAATATTGGATCTTATCCAGATCAGTCAAGATTTTTCCATTTTTGTCGAACCTCATGATCTGAACAATTTTTGTTAAAAAGATAACGGAAAAGTTAAATCCATGAATGTGAATGTAATAAATTTTGTTTTGTGAGGAAACAGAAGATATTTACTTGCTGTGTTGTTTATGTATCTGAAATTGATGTTAACTTTTTGCTGCAATTTGGTGCCAACCTTTGTTAACACATGGAAACATGACTATACGTCTATACTTGATAAATATTATATGATTTGTTTGGTTAGTTATTCTCTGATGTCATCAGAACATTTTCGTACTACCATGACTTGATGCCAAGCATAAGTCGGTTTCTGGTTACTAGATCAAATACACGTTTTCTGTTAGTAATGTTTTTATATTACGTTTTGAGACAGAAGGGCCTTTATGTTTTTATTATGTTCTAACTTTTCATCTGATTGACTATTTTTGCAGGATTTTAGAAAATGATCTTTTTAAACAAGATTGGAGATCTAGGAAGAAGGTGCAGATATTTCAATACATTTTCATGAAATGGACACTGGTGCTTCTTATAGGATTATCAACAGGGCTTGTGGCC
>LBNU01008839.1:218198-234887 GCA_014162995.1 Artemisia annua
ATTTACTCTAGAAATTATATTGTTAAAATGTTTTACCTGCTCAAAAGTACATTTAATAATAGAAGGATTAAGCATTTCATGAACACTTTGGTTTTAGGCTCTGAACCGCAAGATGACGGTCTTGATTCACGTGATCACTGGAAACGAGTTATGCAAGGCCATGCTGGAGCTAATTTGGTGAGTCAAATGTCAATGCTAAACAGTCTCATGTTATATTCTGGTTTGAAGTAGCAATTTGGAACATTTTGCTCATTTCTGCTATCAAATGCAACTATTACTAAGAGGCTAATGTGTATGGTTGTAGGTACCTCTTGTAGCATCAAATCGCATAGGTAAAGGGGTCATTGAGACAGAACATGGTAAAAGTGCAATCACATTCTACGGCAACTAGCAGGTATGTAAAATTCTAATCATTCTCCGAACCTACAACTGTGGTTGGTTAGAATTTTACTAGTAATAACCATATAATGATTTCTCTTTCTGCTTGGCTTTTGCATGCTAAGCTTGGTGACTGTTTTCAATTGGAAATAAATATAAATATATACGAAGCTATAGCAGTAATCTATTACTATTATTGCTCATGACACACAAGTTTTGATCATGGGAATTTGTCCTTTTATTGTTATTCTAAAACAAGATGCCTGTCCCTCTTTCACTCTGACCTGCCCTCTTTTGCTAGGTCCCTGCCTCCATATATCTTGTACTTGCATGTTTATGAGCTTATACATACTTTTTGCTATTGCAGAAAGGTCATGCTTAGAGTAGATGCAAAACAAGGAGCTCCAAAGGACCGCAACCCACCTATTGAATTATTCCAGGTGCGGATTCCCATTCACTGCTTAATTTGATCTGTATCACATATAGAAAATTAAATTTCCATAGTTGTGGTGAATCTTATAGTCAAAGTAATTGTAATTATTTTCTTTTAACATTTCCGGAACAGTGGATCACTTAGAGATGATATTCTTGAAGTAAAAATGCACCACACACAAATTAACAATTGATCATCAAAATAGTCGCTCTTTCAATACGCGCATTGCAAATTTGATTGGGTAGAGGGTTTACTGAAATAATAACTCTAATAATACCTTTATTTTTATGTTTAGCACCTCCTTTACGCCCCTCATGATCTCTTCTCGAAAATTTGCTTACCACTATGTAAATACTCTTCAGTATGCCTGTTACTACCACAAGAACGACTCCTAAATCATTTTATATACGGGTAATATAAATGTAATATGATGTAAGTGGACTGGTGTGAGCAGATTTTTCATCACTCCAATAAATACTCATTAAGCCTATCAAATTTGTAAATCATGTTTGGAGTTCACTTCCCTAAAACTGCAAAGTGTGAAGACGCATGTATTCTATGTCAAGTGTTACTCTCTTGTAGGTCAATAGAATTTTTCAAGTGGATTCCAATTATGGTATCATGAAAGTTTAGTATAGAGCTTGTAGTTACAATAATCCTTCAACTATGTCATCTTTACAGTCGGATGATAAGCAAGCACACCTTCTCCTTTCTATCTGGACCCACAACTTCTTTCTACTTCCATAATACCAACCGAAATAACTAATAAATGCTTACTCATCAATGCTCAACTCGGTTGTGTGATGTTTACATATCCTGTACTAATCAAAACGACTGTTTAATCGTTAAAGGTGGACATTTACCCTTTGAAAATACATTTGACGGAGACGATGTACAGAATGATGTGGGAGTACTTCTTCCCTGAGGAGGAGCAAGACAGTCAGCGACGACAGGTTAGGAGATTTTCTATCATTGACTTGTCAAATTTTTGGAAAACTTTAACAATTGAACATTGCCTTTTGATAAATAGGAAGTTTGGAAGGTCTCAACTACTTCTGGTTTAAGACGAGCAAAAAAGGTTCCATTGTGAATGAGGCTTCTGCTTCAAGCAGTCACTCAATAAAAGAGTCAGAGGGATCCTCCAGATCCAACCCTTATGTAGTGCCAGTAACATCTGGAAGCAATCATTCATCCATCCATGGTGATACGACACGTGGGTTTTTTATCGCCTTTAATATTATAATATTTCTTTGGTGTCAGGTTTCTTAAGCATATCACTAATCATTGGTGATGCGACCACACATGCAGACATCTAAGGGGCAGAATGAGAGTCATAGCACTCGAGTTAGGACGATCTTCATTTTTTGACAGAAAATGTGAAGAATCTGTTGCAGATGAACTTGTGCTACAACGTCATTCTTCGAATTTTGCTCCATCAAAGATGGAATATAAGGACACTAAAACTTCCAAAGGTCTAGACCTCGGGTAATGAGGGAATTCCATAATATCAAGATAAGCCAGGTTGGTCGAGGATTAAATTTATGATATTATTCACAAGTCCAGCTAGCATTTTCTTTTCTTTTTTCCGGAAAAGGTGAATACATATTAACCAAAACCATATAAGAGATTACAATAAGCTAGCTATTTAAGAGTGCAATGACATGCCAAACACTCAAAACACTTGCAGCTGTACCAAACCATACAATGCTTAACTGAACAATACTAGACATGAACTATCCTCTCTGCACATTCTGTTTACCAAGTCACCAACCTATGACTGCATTTCCTTACCTGAGAGACAGTCAAAATGTCCATTAGTGCTGAAACTCCCAACTTCACACTTAGAGACCTAAAGCTGCTGCACAGAAAGGCATCATCATAGGCTGAAGTCACATTTAATGGCTACATTTCCTTGACTAACTATACAAATTCCAATAAATTGTAGCATCCTCCTTACCTCACAATTATGATCTATAGAAGAGATACTTATCAAGGCCTCACTATCAAATGGACTTCTCTTCCTTATTCTCCATATTGTAGAATTAGCATTTGTTAAGGCAAAGTAGCCCCCTTTCATGGCTGATGGCTCACTAGCCCCCATCCAAGACCAATTCTACTTTCTAACCATCTCACACTATGACTTTTAAAGCCATATCTTCCCATCTTAGCTTCCATCTTTCTGCAACTTTCAGAACAGCTCTTGATTTCTTGACTCTTAGCCCCATTAGCTTAAACTGAACATTCTCATAAATGAGTGTCACCAAAGTTTCCTGACTTCCTCTGTTCTGAATTCTTGCTTAAACTGTCTAAAATTCCTTTCTTGCCACATATAATAAACAGTAGCTGCCAACACTAACAGTAACTAGCATTTTTTTCTTTCTTACTCTATTAATGTATCTTCCTTCATTATACGGAACAGGTTGAACTACTAGTGACATACGAAGGCTCTAGATTTGCTGTACGTGAGCTAAGGTTGTGTATGGATACATTCCATCGTGTGGACTTTAATGGAACCTGGAGGAGGTTGTTCTCAAGGGTTAAGAAACATATTATTTGGGGGGTTCTCAAATCAAGGAATGCAGGTAAATGACATGTTGATACACTTCTGTTAAATGTTTATTGGAGCAGTTGGGGGAAAGTACCCCCTCTTTCTTTTTAATCATTACAAGAAGTTTTGTATAGATTCCTTGGCTTCAACTCCTATAATGCCAGCTCAAAGATCAGCTTAAATTTGGTTCATACTGTTATCCTATTGATCCTAGTGACAGCCATGAGAGGTACCCCCAACCCACACAAACAAAAGGAATAGAGGAATATAGTTAATTCAGTCCCCGTTCAAAGATTCTAGGTCCACCACTATATATAGGCTTTTAATCTACTGCAAGTGTTACCATGCTATGGGTTGTATCAAATTTGGATTAAACAACTATGTTTCAACTTCAACTGCTCTTCTCTAATTATCATTAGCATCACTGTGAGAGTTTAATCTCCATCCAAGTCTGACAAGTACAAAATACCCTAATGTGAGTTTTAAATGTTAAGCTCCATCTTGTAAATGTACCTGTTAATTATTCAGGTGTAAAATCTTAACTAGGATAAACTAGATGTTAGCCAACTAGGGTTTTTTGATACTTATTCTGATAACCACAATGATTCGAGTAGCATAATTTAGATGAATAATGTGATGTTATCTTATTACAAGAGCATAGAGTATTGGACAAACCGGAAAAACATTAACACATGTTTACCGTATGATTCTATCGGTACAGGGTAAGAAGTTCAGAGGTAATTTACGCGGTCAAGGCAAAGAGACGACCGTTTCTGGTATCCCTACCACTGATCTCAATCAGTGACGGTGGTCCCTCTGGTATAGCAGATAAGGCTCTAATAACCTGGCCTAAACGACCACCTGAGGGTGCAGGTGAGGGATTTGTCATCTCGATTAGGGGACTATTCCAAATTCTCAACGTCGCAGGGCTAAGGCCATTGTGCTGCGGACAATGAGAGGCGATGGGGAGAATGATCACATGGCAGGTGATTGGAGTGAAAGTGATTCAGAGTCTCCTTTTGCTAGGCAACTAACTATAACAAAAACAAGAAAGCTGATAAGACGCCACACTAAAAAGTTCCGCGCTAAGAAAGGTTTGTCTCATCTGTCTTTCTATGATGTCTAGTCATGGGGAAAATGAACAAAATAGCCAAATTTTATATGTTTATGCCTTCGATATCGCAAACAAAACCAAAAATTAGTTTTTTATAATTATTTTTTACTTTCTGGGAAGTTTTTTTGTTTCATTCTCTCCCCAAAAAACTTTGTTTTATTCATTGCTACTTTCTTCATTTTCCCTTAGTCAAGTGATCTTAAAATTGTGCATTCTGCAGTTTGTCAAATGTGATTGATTGTTTATTCTCGATGTTTATGCAAATGACTTTTTCCAGGATAAACATTCACGTAGTTTCTACTGCTTTCAGGCAATCACGGTTAATGCTACTCTTAAATGTGGATCCAAAAGAGCTATCTATGATGGTTTTGCAATTTTCTTTCTTAGCATGTTAGATCCTCCTAGTGCCAAAGTAATGGACAAACTAATTGAGAGGCATCTTTTGGATGAAAAAGCAGCCCCACATTACACGTTTGATAGGTGCTTTGATGCGAAGGACCGTGAACCTGATGTTTTAACTCTTTATGATTTACTTCGACAGAAGATCCTTGTCTGGGAATGCTTGTTTTGTTTTGGTCTGGATGACAAGCAGGTAATACAACGTTCAGAGTTCTATCCGGTCCGTGGTTATTTCCAGGTTGCAGATTTTAGGAATTCTATCATAATGATCATAAGTGATAAATCACCTTCAGATGAAGATGTTGTTGTCAACACGTTTAAGATGCTTGCTTCGGCAGCATATTACCAGGTCTGTTTCATTTTTCTTCTCATCATGATAAAGATCAACGTGTCACTTAATGATTTCAGTTTCATGTTATGTACATTACCTTTTGATCTACACATGCATATTTGTTTGCATTTATTGTATTTTTCTGATCACTTTGTGTGCTAATTGTTCAAATGTGCAGCCTGCCTTTCTTGTAGCTATAGTTGATTTAAAGGATAGTACAACTTTTAGTCTTGGCTCTTTGGGGCCTAAGGGAGAAAATCTGCTTGATGCTCTGCTCTTGGGGTGTATATTGGAAAATATACAGAATTGATAGAAAGGTACAGTTTTTAATAACCGTAATATTTCAATTTTTTATGTTTTACCTTGCAATCTGTTGATTTTTGTTGTTGCCAGTAATCCCAAAATACTGCTCAATTTGTATGGTTGAATTCAATCACCTCATTCTTCATATTTGTTTTTATCAACACCCTGTGTTTGCCTAACTTTCCCTCTAGTGTTGAATTGCAACCACATAATGATTTTAAATTATGCTGACAACTTGGGAGTATCTTATGCTGTTTCTTGGAAGATCTTGAAATTTATTCCAAGTATGTTTTGTGATTAATGATATCTTTATACATGGTGGCTTTGCAGGTATCTTTATACAGGTTTCTGCTCTGTTCAAGCTATTGAAAAATTAGAAAAATGGTCACACAGGGAGTTTGTCTGTATCGTGGGGAAAAAGGTTTGTCTTGTTTCATGCTTGTTTGTTTTAAATAATTTGTAGTTATTACTTTGAGTTTTTATCTGTTTTCTTTTGTAGCCGATTTGTTGTCGTAACAACTCTCTTTTGCAGTTACATGATCTTCCTGCATTTTCTGAATTGCATTTTCTGAATTGATAACTCACAGGGTTACAAGTACCGGTCTGATTACTCATGTAAGCATGTTTCTAATGAGCTCAGTTAATTCCTTTCTTGTTTTATCATTTATAAATTTTAAAATATTTTTAATCAATTTAAATTCAATTTTTAAAAATAATTTTTATTTATTTTAAATTATTTATAAATCATTTAAAAATTATGGAATTAATTTTAATCAATTTAAATTATATTTTTAAAATTACTTTTGACAAGGACATGTTTTCACCAAAAGTGTTTAGCTAAACCATAATCCCTTAGTTAAATTTATGCTTTGCTCAAACGTTGGTCCAACACTTTTGGAGAAATTTAAATCATTTATAATTTATCTAAATCATTTCAAAATCAGTTCAAATCATTTTTAATTAATTAAAATAATTTATATTTAAATTAAATTATTTTTAATTGATTTAAATTAATTATTTTTTAATCACTTTTAAATTTTTTAAATTCTATTTCTAGTTTTAATCATTTATAAATCATATTTTAGTTAAATTTGCAACGTTGGTCACCACTTTTAGTGAGGACATGCCTTCTCTAAAAGTCAACATTTCAATTGATTTAAATCATTTATAATTTATTTAAATAATTTCTAAATCTAATTAGTATAAATCATTTTTAATAATTAGTCATTTATATTTAATTTCATTCGGTTTTAATTAATATAAATCATTTTTATTAATTTAAATCATTTAAAAATCATAGAAATCATTTTTATTTAGTTTTAGTTATTTATAAATCATTTTTAATTTATTAATAAATTATTTAAAATGTTTAATTATATTACCGTAAAGCGTAAACATATTATTTAAAATATTTTTAATTAAGTTTTTGTCCTCTAGAAAAACCAAAAGTCATTGAATTAAATCAATCAATATATTTAAATCATTTATAATTTTATATAATCTAAAAAAACCAAAAGTCGTTGAAATAGATCAATCAATTTATTTAAGCCGAGATACAAATTGGGCTAGTGGGAAGTCGAGATACTAATTGAGAACTTTCGCATCCACTTCAGTAAGGTCACTGCATATTATTGTTGTTGTTATTATTATTATTATTATTATTATTATTATTATTATTATTATTATTATTATTATTATTATTATTATTATTATTATTATTATTGAATTATTATTATTATTATTATTATTATTATTATTGAATTATTATTATAATTAATTTAAATAATTTTTTACTAATTTATTTTATTCATTTCATAATCAATTAGTTTATGTTATTTCTAACTAATTTAAATTATTTTTATTTATTTAGATCACTTCTAGTTTTTTTAAATCATTGATAAATCATAGGAATAACTTTTATTTAATTTACATTATTTATAAATATCTTATATTTAATTCAAATTATTTTGAATTAATTTAAATATTATTATTATCGTTATTTTTATTATTATTATTATTATTATCGTTATTATCGTTATTATTATTATTATTATTATTATTATTATTATTATTATTATTATTATTATTATTATTATTATTATTATTATTATTATTATTATTATTATTATTATTATTATTATCAATTTATTTAAATCATTTATAATTTTATATCATATAAATTATTTATTATTATTATTATTATTATTATTATTATTATTATTATTATTATTATTATTATTATTATTATTATTATTATTATTATTATTATTATTATTATTATTATTATTATTATTATTATTATTATTATTATTAGTATTATTATTATTAATTCATATTATTTTTAATTAATTTAAATCATTTTTAATTATCTATTAATTTATTATTATAATAATAATAAATAATATTATAATAATAATAAATAATATTATAATAATAATAATTTATAAATCATTGTTAATTTATTAACATGAATTGAAAATTATTTAAAATGTTTAATTATATTACTCATATATCTGTAAATTTTAAAATTTTGATGTAAAGTGTTTATCTAAACAATTGAAGTCATTTAAATAGCATAGAAATCGTTTATATTTAATTAAAATTATTTATAAATCATTGTTAATTTATTAACATGAATAGAAAATAATTTAAAGTGTTTAATTATATTACTCATATATGTAAATTTTAAAATTTAGATGTAAAGTGTTTATCAGAATTAATTAGTTTAGGTTATGTTTAATTAATTTAAATCATTTTTATTTATTTAAATCACTTTTAATTTATTTAAATCATTTATAAATCATATGAATAATTTGTATTTTATTTAAATTATTTATAAATAATTTATATTAAAATCAAAATATTTTGAATTAATTTAAATCATTTCTAGTTAACTATTATTATTATTATTATTATTATTATTATTATTATTATTATTATTATTATTATTATTATTATTATTATTATTATTATTATTATTATTATTATTATTATTATTATTATTATTATTATTATTATTATTATTATTATTATCATTATTGTTAGTATTATTATTCTTGTTGCTATTATTATTATTATTATTATTATTATTATTATTATTATTATTATTATTATTATTATTATTATTATTAAGACTTGATTCAACAATGGTTTGATTTAATTCACTATTAAAATGTGTTTCACAATGCATGTAAAAAATAATAATCAAAATGATGTATTTTTTAGTGATTTTTGATGGTTTAGCATGTAAGCTTAGATGTGAGACAACCCCATATTCACTTTTCTCATTATTATTATTATCGTTATTATTATTTTTTTCCAAAGGTAAAATATATTAAATAAAATGAAAAAGGTTATGTACAAATGATAGCACAAGAGAGAAAAGGATAGGACAAACCCTAACACATTTCATCTCTTGCCTAGAAGCAAAAAACCATAACAACAAAAGGTAAACACCATAAACTGATCACAACATAACCAAAAAAGACAACCCCCTGAAAACATATTTAGCATAGAAAACAGCTTGATCTAAAGCCATAAGAGTACTCTGAATACATGGAGATCTCCAAAGGGACCAACCAATGGAGTTCCAAACATCACCATACCCATATGACCCATAGAAAGCAATACACTAAATCTAAAAACAGGGGAGGAGCTAAAAAAATTCCAACAAGTGCAATAATCCATCAAACAGCAGCAGAACAAATGACCATATCAGCACATCAGCAATGAGCAGCAGAGATGCTATACATAGAAATACCAAAGAGCAGCAGCACAATATCAAAAGCAGCAAGACCCCATCCAAAACTTGAGCCTGAAAGTTCCAAATCAGCACAGCACATAAAGGAATCAGATGCAGTCTTGCCCAAAGGTGATTCATCAATCATCAACATCACCCATACATCTTGTCTCATTAAAAAACCTTGCCAGACAAAAACCCAGTGGGAAAATTCTGAACAAGGAAAAAGAGTACAGGACAAGAAGAAGCCATAAATCCAGAAAGTTGCAACCATGTTAACCATACAAGCAGCGACACAAAACAGCCTGTGCAATTTGGGCAATTCTAACCTGACCAGTACCCCTATCAGTCCAACCCAAAACATAAGTAAAATAGACATTATAACGCCACCATGTATCACAATCCCGACCACTACTCCTCATTATCCAAAACAAAACAGCCAGCGCAGAAAATCGGACTCGGTTCTGTAGTGCATAGCGTGCAATACCCCAAACAACCCAATGGCACACCAGCGCAGAAGCTAGTCCAATTCTCTGTAGTGCATAGCTGATTGTTACCACAATAATTGCACCGATCCATAATAGCAGATGACCAAATAGCAAAATAGCACCGAAATTGAGTAAACTTGAACCAACTCCATATCTGCCATAACGTAACTCAGTCCCATACACATCATAATCCAAAAACAAAATGCCAGCGCAGAAACTAGGATCGGTTCCTGTAGTGCATAGTCGTCTAACCTCCATAACTACTATCCGACAACCAGCGCAGGAAGCTACCCTATTTTCTGTAGTGCATAGCAGATTGCAAATATAAACCTCACCCCGATCAAAAATTTGATTACATTTCCATAAACCAGTGCCCAAACAGAACCTGGAAACCCATGATGACAAAAACAAGTACAGTCAGTGTAAAGAATGCTAATAATACCATGTCTGAGTAAACATCTCTGCACACAAATCATGTTACGAAAAACAATATGTACCTGGTTCGAAATGATCAAGAACAGAATAAGCAAAGACCAAAATCTATGTATCACCATCACTCTTGTCTTCAAACCCCACCCAAATTACCATTCACAGAGAGTTTCCAAAGTGCTTTCATTCCGGGAAGGCAGATCAGCGATAACATTCTCCTTGCTCAAGAATTCATGAAGGGTTCTAATTGGGATGGTAATATCAAGAAATGTGCTTTTAAAGTTGACATTCAGAAGGCGTATGATACGGTTAGCTGGGATTTCTTGAAGACTGCTTTCACACGTTTTGGTTTTCACAATTCTATGGTTAACTGGATCATGGTATGTCTCACCTCTGCCTCTTTTTCTATTTATGTTAATGGGGAATTACATGGTTTTTTCAAAAGTAGAAGGGGACTTAGACAGGGTGACCCGATTTCGCCTTATCTTTTTACTATTATTATGGAAGTGTTTAATTTGATGGTGAAAAGGCAAATTAGAAGGGATAGTAGATTTCGGTTTCATTGGGGGTGTAAGAAGCTGTCTTTAACTCATTTGTGTTTTGCGGACGACCTATTACTTCTTTGTCATGGGGATGAGATTTTGGCTTGTATCCTTAGGAGGGCTTTAGATGAGTTTACTATGTGCTTCGGTTTATTTCCTAGTCTTGTTAAAAGTGCAGCCTTTTTTATTAATGTGCCTGATGAGGTTAAGTCTAGGATCCTTCTTGCTATGCCATTTAGTGTTGGTGAGTTGCCTATGAAATACTTGGGTATCCCGTTAACTGGCAAAAGAATCTGTAACAGTGATTGTAGGGTTTTGATTGATAAGGTTAAAAAAAGGATTCAGGATTGGAGGAATAAGACTCTGTCTTTTGCGGGTAGGCTCCAACTGATCGCTTCTGTTCTTGCTTCCTTACATGTTTATTGGGCATCTATGTTCATCCTTCCTGCCTACGTTTGTGATAATATTGATAAGTTACTTATGAATTTCTTGTGGTCGGGTGGAGGAGATGATAGAAGTATAGCTAGTGTTGCTTGGAATGACATTTGTAAACCCAAAAACCAAGGTGGGCTTGGCCTGAAACCTCTTAGAATCATGAACGAGGCTTTAATGACCAAACACCTTTGGAATATTATTAGTAAGAAAGACTCGTTATGGGTTAAATGGGTTCATACTTATAGGGTTAAGGGTAGAAACATTTGGAACGGTGTTAATGCTGTTAATGGTTCATGGAGTTGGAATCAGATTATTGGTCTTAGGAATAAGATTCGTGATTTTGTTGCGTATAAATTGGGTAATGGTAGGGAATATTCTGTTTGGTTTGACAAATGGCACACTAACGGGCCACTTTGTAAACTCATTACTCACAATTTTCTTAGTACTCATGGTTTTAATGTTAACGATAAAGTGGCTGATTGGGTTGATGAGAATGGATGGAAATGGCCTTTAGAATGGAATGATATGTTTAGAGATGTTTTGGACGTCCCGGTTCCTGTTTTGATTGATGATTGTGCTGATAAGCTTATCTGGGTGAATACAGGATAATAAGGAGTTGAAATTTAGTGTTAAGGAAGCATGGAAAGCTTTACGTATTGACTGTCCTAAAGTTATGTGGCATAAACACATTTGGTTCTCCCAATGTATTCCTAGGCACGCTTTTGTTCTTTGGATGGCTATGAGAGGTAGACTCAAGACCATGGATCGTCTGTCTAAATGGTTTCACATTTCCAGTATTCTGTGTCCTTTATGTAAGGTTGTCGATGAAACTCACAGTCATTTATTCTTCGGGTGTAGTTTTTCTAGGACTGTTTGGGATAACCTCAAGCCTCTTTGCAAACTTGAGGAATTATCATTTGTTTGGGCTGAAATTGTTTCTGGTTTATCCATTAAAACTGCTAATAACTCTATATGGAGTGTTATTCAGCGTCTGGTGTTCGGAGCTGCAGTTTACTTTATTTGGCAAGAACGAAACTTTAGAATCTTCCGGAATGAATTCAGGACTGAGGAGACTGTTTTTCGTATTATTGTGGACACGATTAGGCATAAGCTTATGGGTTTAAATATTAAGTGCTCTTGTGAGGTTGTTAAAGCAGCGAAGATTTGGAAACTCTCTGTGAATGGTAATATGGGTGGGGTTTGAAGACAAGAGTGATGGTGATACATAGATTTTGGTCTTTGCTTATTCTGTTCTTGATCATTTCGAACCAGATATGGAGTTGGTTCAAGTTTACTCAGTTTCGGTGCTATTTTGCTATTTGGTAATCTGCTATTATGGATCAAGTTATCTGGGAGAATGCTGCTACAGTATGGTATTATTGCTATTTTGCTGATGTGCTGCTATGGTCATTTGTTCTGCTGCTGTTTGATGGATTATTGCACTTGTTGGAATTTTTTTAGCTCCTCCCCTGTTTTTAGATTTAGTGTATTGCTTTCTATGGGTCATATGGGTATGGTGATGTTTGGAACTCCATTGGTTGGTCCCTTTGGAGATCTCCATGTATTCAGAGTACTCTTATGGCTTTAGATCAAGCTGTTTTCTATGCTAAATTTGTTTTCAGGGGGTTGTCTTTTTTGGTTATGTACTTGGTCTGGTGATCAGTTTATGGTGTTTACCTTTTGTTGTTATGGTTTTTTGCTTCTAGGCAAGAGATGAAATGAGTTAGGGTTTGTCCTATCCTTTTCTCTCTTGTGCTATCATTTGTACATAACCTTTTCAATTTTATTTAATATATTTTACCTTAAAAAAAAACAAAACAAAACAAAACAATAATAATAACAACAACAACATTAGAATATAATAATAATAATAATAATAATAATAATAATAATAATAATGATAATGGAATAGAATAGAATAATAATAATAATAATAATAATAATAATAATAATAATAATAATAATAATAGTAGTAGTAGTAGTAGTAGTAGTAGTAGTAGTAGTAGTAGTAGTAGTAGTAGTAGTAGTAGTAGTAGTAGTAGTAGTAGTAATAATAATAATAATAATAATAAATAATAATAATAATAATAATAATAATAATAATAATAATAATAATAATAATAATAATAATAATAACTTAAATTAATTAATTTAATCATTTGTTCAGTATTATTTTTCACTATTAACTTTTATTGACTGTTGACTTTTATTAAATAGTTATAATATTAATAAAAACAATAATAATAATAATAATAACAACAACAACAACAACAGAATATAATAATAATAATAATAACGATAACAATATAATAAAAATAATAATAAAATAATAATAATAATAATAATAATAATAATAATAATAATAATAATAATAATAATAATAATAATAATAATAATAATAATAATAATAATAATAATAATAATAATAAGCGTTAGATGAATTTACTATGACTTATGGTTTAGTTCCTAGTCAAGCTAAGAGTGCGGTTTTCTTTGGAAGTGTGCCTGATATTATTAAAGATAAGATTCTTCTTGCATTGCCTTTTAGTACCGGTGTGTTTCCTATGAAATATTTGGGCATACCTTTAACTGGTAATAGAATCCGTAACACTGATTGCAGAATCTTGATTGATAAAGTTAAGAGCAGAATCCATGATTGGAGAAATAAAACGTTATCCTTTGCGGGTAGATTACAGCTTATTGCTTCTGTGCTTTCTTCTCTCCATGTATATTGGGCTTCTATGTTTATTCTTCCCATTCACGTTTGTGATAGTATTGACAAGGTCCTTAAGAAGTTTCTATGGTCTGGTGGGGGTAGTGGCAGTGGGATTGCTAGTGTTGCTTGGAAAGATATCTGTAAGCCTAAAAACCAAGGTGGTCTCGGCCTTAAGCCTATTAGACTGATGAATGAGGCTTTAATGACTAAACATTTGTGGAATGTGATTAGCAAGAAAGATTCGTTATGGGTTAAATGGGTTCATGCGTATAGGGTTAAGGGTAGGAATATTTGGTATGATGTCAGTTTTGTGAATGGATCGTGGAGTTGGAATCAAATTCTCAGACTTAGGAATAAGATTCGTAATTTTGTGGTGTATAAATTGGGTAATGGTAAAGACTGTTTTGTTTGGTTTGACAAATGGCACTCTAACGGTCCTTTGTCTAAACTTATCACTCACAATTTCCTCACTAGTCACGGGTTTGATGTAAATGATAAGGTTGCTGATTGGGTGGATGAGTATGGGTGGAAATGGCCGTCTGAGTGGAATGATAGATTTAGAGAGGTGTTGAGTGTTCCGGTTCCTGTTTTGGTTAGTGACTGTAATGACAAGCTTTTATGGGTTAGTAAGAAGAATAAGGAGTCTGATTTTAGCGTTAAAGAAGCTTGGAAAGCTTTAAGAACAGATGATCCTAAGGTTTTATGGCATAGTCATGTTTGGTTCTCGCAATGTATTCCCAAGCATGCGTTTGTGCTTTGGATGGCCATTAGGGGTAGACTTAAGACAACGGACAGAATATCTAAGTGGTTCAACATTTCCACGAATCGGTGCCATTTATGTGGTTCTGCTGACGAGACCATTAGCCATTTGTTTTTCAGCTGCAGCTTTACTAGGATTGTTTGGGATAATGTTAAGCCTCTGTGTAAACTTGAGGAATTATCTTGTGTCTGGGCAGAGATAGTCTCGGGTATTTCCATTAGAACGGCTAACAACTCTATATGGAGTGTCATTCAACGTTTGGTTCTTGGGGCAGCGGTTTACTTTATTTGGCAAGAGAGGAATTTTAGAATCTTTCGTAATGAATTTAGGTCCGAGTAAAGAATCTTTAAGTGCATTGTGGATACTGTCAGATACAAGCTTATGGGTTTGAAGATTAAGATTTCCCGTGAGGTTATCAAGGCGGCTGGTATGTGGAAATTTCCTTTGAATGGCACTTCTGGATGTAAAAGGTATGTTGATAATGATGGCTTTACATGATCTTTGGAGTTGTTTTATGTTGTACTTGATTGCTTGGAATCATGTGCAGTATCATTGGCCCCAGCAGAGTGGTTATTGTTGCGATTGGATTATTTGTTGTAATCGCTTTTTGTGTATATGTTGTTTCTATTCTAAGTACCCTTGCAGATCTGTTCACTTCTGCACATGTTGGGTTTGCTGGTTCTGCTTGGGTACCGGGTTTTGGAGATGTAACAAAGTTTTTGATCGGGGCAATGTTTGTGGTAACAATAAGCTATGCACTACAGAAAATGGGACTAGCTTCTGCGCTGGCTTGCCATTTGGTTGTTTGGAGTTTAGCATGCTATGCACTACAGAACCGAGTCTGATTTTCTGCGCTGGCTATTTTGTTTTTGATCGCGGTGATGCTGAGTTAGGTTATGGCTGTTGTCCATGGAGTAGTATGTATGGTCTATGTAATACAGATTTACACAAGATAAATGGTATGTTCTTTCATTATTTTGATCTTGAGCCTGAACGTATTGGAAAGCATATTTTTTTGTTCCTTGGTTGTAACCTGTGCTGGGCAGTTTTATGAGTATTTGGGGTATTTTAGGCAGTTTCCTATGCATTACAGAAGTGAGGGTAGCTCTCTGCGTTGGCCATCGGTTAGTAGTATTGGAGTATAGATGGCTATGCACTACAGGGACCGACCTAAACTTCTGCGCTGGCAATCTGTTTTGGTTTATGAGCAACAGAATTTACATTACAGAGTTCATTCCTCAGTTTGTGCTGGTCTTTTGTTGTGGTTTGATCATGGTTATCATCAGTTTACTATTAGATTCAAGTTCGTGGTGCTTCTTAAGTATTGTGTGGGGTATAGGGCTGTTTGTGGTTTTTTGGAGTTGGGGCTTCTTTGACTGTGTTTTCTGCTACTCTGACACAAGCTACCTTGTACTCTTTTTCCTAGTCCAATCTTTTCCCTCAGGGGTTTTTAGTTGGCTAGGTTTTTTAATGAGACAAGGTTCATGGGTGATTGGTTATTGCGATGTTTCACCCTTTTTCATGATTGCTTCTAAAGTTATGAAGATTTGGCATTTCATGGAATACTCAAGTCTGCATTTGGATTCTGCTACTTGGGCTCATGCTGCATTGTTATGGGATCTCAGTTTTTTGGTTATTACAAGTTCTTTGTCTATTGATGGTTTCTGCTGCATTTGGACTTTTGTTACATTCGGCTTCTCCTCTGTTTTCAGTCTTAGTATAATTGCTTTCTATAGGTTGTATGTGTATGGTGATGTTTGGAACTCCATTGGTTGGTCCCTTTGGAATCCTCCATGTATTCAGAGTACATATATAGCCTTAGATATAGCTTGTCTCTATGCTAAGTTTTGGATTCAGGGGGTTTGCATGGGTTATGTACTTTTGTTTGGTTATTAGTTGTAGCCAATTTTGTATGTTCATTTCTTTTTGTAACACCCCAACCCGAGAAGGGCTAAAGTGTTCATAATGGAGTCAAATCAGAACACAAGTGAAACGGAGATTCATACAATAAGCAAAGGATACAAGGTTACAACAAAACTAAAACAAAAACAAAGGCTAAAATACAAAACAAAGC
>LBNU01008839.1:244115-259760 GCA_014162995.1 Artemisia annua
CTAAAACCTTCTTTGGCGTAAAACTAATCTCTCATGATCTAGTTACCAGCTGGGAATCGCCAAACGAAGGAATAAGCCCTTCAGGGTACTCTACAACGAACATAAGACAGAAAGAGGGCAAGATCAAGTCTTACCCACGTCCCCTGTCTTATCCATGTTTTCTCTTCCTCTTTGAATGACCCGGTAATTCAGGAGGAGTGGACATCAAACCCTAGCGGTTAGCCATAAAATCGTGGGACGCCCCCATGATCTCCTATAAACGTGGAAACACTCCCCAAGGCTGTTTTCTTCCCCTATAAATAGTCTTGGACGAGTTTCAGTTCTGGTATGCAATCTCTACAACTCCACTTTACTATGAATTTCACTAAACTTATCATACCAAATACTTATTCACACGCCGGAGGTGGTTCGCAGGGTCCCACCCCTACGCAATCACTTAACGTAGTGTCTTCTATTTCTTATTTTCATGTTATCTTGCACTCGTCATCACTACCATCACCCCTAATTCCGTTAATCACCATTGACGGCCTGGTATGTGCATCTTTTTGTACAATCAGGCGCTACAGAAGGCATGTTCTTGGGGTACTTGATAGAACCAGATGGCATTAAACCATGCCCAGAAAAAACAGAAGCAGTCATCCAACTTCCCTCCCCACGCACGTTGAAAGAGGTCCAATCTCTGAATGGGAAACTAGCTGGCTTAAATAGATTCCTGTCCAAGGCAGCGGATAAATCACTCCCACTCTTTAAAACACTCAAGAAGTGTACAAAAAAGGAGACTTTCGTTGGACTACCGAGGCGGAAGAAACTTTTATACAGCTTAAGCAGACTATAGCAGCGCTCCCCAAGTTAGTCGCATCCCGACCAGGAGAAGAGTTGATCATGTACTTATCCGCGACTCATGGGGCAGTAAGCGCAGTGCTACTGACAGACAGGAATTCAGTGCAAACACCGGTATACTTTGTAAGCAAAGCACTTAAGAAAACGGAGATTAACTATAGTCCAATGGAAAAATTGGTCTTGGCGCTAGTATTCGCAGCCAAAAGACTGCGCAGGTACTACCAAGCGCATCCTTTAGTGGTGATCACAGATCAACCTATCAAACAAGTTATCTCCAAACCTGACGCATCTGGGCGATTGCAAAAGTGGAGTGTATTGTTGGGCGAGCACAACATCTCCTACAGACCACGCACTGCAGTCAAAGGGCAGGTTCTCGCGGACTTCATCATTGAAAAACCGGACACCGAGGATATAGCTCCACAACCCAAGGCCGAACTACAAGAACCATGGATTCTATTCACGGATGGATCCTCAGGTGTAGACGGTTCAGGCGCAGGCCTTATCCTCACTAAACCAGAAAGAATGGAATTCACTTACGCCCTATGCTTTGAATTTACGGCCATGAACAACGAGGCAGAATATGAAGCCCTAATCGCTAGGCTACGCATCGCAACACGAATGGGCATACGCAACCTAGAGGCAAATGTGGATTCTCGATTAGTAGCCAACCATGTGTCAGGCGAATATGTGGCTAAGGAAGATAACATGATCCAATACCTCGAAAAGACGAAGTCATTAATCCAAGGGTTTGATAGGTTTACAATCAAACAAGTCCCTAGAGGGGAAAACAAGAAGGCAGATGCGCTGAGCAAGACAGCGTCTACAAGTTTTGCTCATCTGTCAAAACAGGTATTGGTGGAGATTCTAAAATACAAATCCATCTCTGAGATGGAAGTATCTACGGTGATAGAAGAGGAAGGCCCTACGTAGATGTCTCCTATCATAGACTTCATAAGCAAGGGCATACTCCCTCAAGAACAGAAGGAGGCTCGATGAATACGGCGCACAGCGCAGAGGTTTGAGCTTAGAGATGGTATCTTATACAGGCGCTCATTCTTGCAACCATGGCTTAGGTGCGTTGGACCCCTTCAAGCGGATTACGTACTCCGCGAGATCCACGCAGGTTCATGCAGTATGCACTCAGGACCATGGTCTGTTGTGGCACGAGCCTTACGGTCAGGATACTACTGGCCCACTATGCACCGTGATGCGCGGGATATGGTACGGAAGTGCAGCGATTGCCAAGTTCATAGACCCATACCGCGCCGACCACAACACGAGCTAACACCTATCACATCACCATGGCCATTCTACAAGTACGGAATCGACATCGCTGGACCATTCCCCGTTGCCGCAGGAGGATTGAAATTCCTTATTGTGGCAATAGACTACTTCACTAAGTGGATTGAGGCAAAGGCGGTGGCAACAATAACGGGTAACCAAGTAAAGCGATTTGTATGGGACAACATATTATGCCGCTTTGGATTGCCCGGAGAAATCATCTCAGACAACGGAAAACAATTCCGTGACAACCCGTTCAAAGATTGGTGCGAACAACTGAATATCACACAACACTTTGCGTCGGTAACTCACCCACAAACCAATGGTCTGGTTGAGCGCGCGAATCGTAGTCTGGGTGAAGGAATCAAAGCGCGTCTAGAAAAACACAAAGGAAGATGGGTGGAAGAGCTGTCACATGTTCTATGGATGCACCGAACAACTATCAAGGTTAGCAATTGTAACACCCCCAACTCAAATATGGCAGCTATCGTGCTGGGGGTATTACGAAAATAGAAACCAGGCACATTTATAGTAAACGACCACAACTCGGGACATTTGAAATGTGACCAAAACATATCATTCGATTTACAAACCGTTTAGAGTACAAGTACTCTTTAGTCAAAGTTGCAGCGGAAAAGTATATAGAGTTTGCAGCGAAAAAATAAACAAAGTTTAGCAGCGGAAATGTATAAGACACAAAAGGTTTTACGAATGACATGCAAAATAGGGTAGTAAAGTAGTTAAGCTGCCTTGACAGAATCGCCTCTCCAGCCTTAGCCACTNGTTGCCGCAGGAGGATTGAAATTCCTTATTGTGGCAATAGACTACTTCACTAAGTGGATTGAGGCAAAGGCGGTGGCAACAATAACGGGTAACCAAGTAAAGCGATTTGTATGGGACAACATATTATGCCGCTTTGGATTGCCCGGAGAAATCATCTCAGACAACGGAAAACAATTCCGTGACAACCCGTTCAAAGATTGGTGCGAACAACTGAATATCACACAACACTTTGCGTCGGTAACTCACCCACAAACCAATGGTCTGGTTGAGCGCGCGAATCGTAGTCTGGGTGAAGGAATCAAAGCGCGTCTAGAAAAACACAAAGGAAGATGGGTGGAAGAACTGTCACATGTTCTATGGATGCACCGAACAACTATCAAGGTTAGCAATGGAGACACTCCTTTCCCTCTTGTCTATGGGACAGAAGCTGTCATACCAGCTGAAATTGGGATGCCAACTATTCGCACAACAGAAGTTAACATTGCTACAAATGATGACGAGCGACAGATAGACTTGGATCTATTGGAAGAGAGACATGAACGCGCAGCGATACGAGAAGAAAAAGCCAAGTCAAGGATGAAAGGATACTATGACGCTAAAGTACGAAGCACATCATTCAGACCAGGAGATTTCATATACCGCGAGAACGATTCAAGCCGCGTAGAAGATACTGGAAAGCTCGGACCAAAGTGGGAAGGACCTTACGAGGTCATTGAAGCACTTGGAAAAGGCGCGTACAAGCTGCGTGATAAGGATGGCCACGAGCTACAACGCACGTGGAACGTCCACAACCTCAAGAGATGTTATCTTTAGAAAAGGCTACGACCCCACACATGGATACCTATGCACTTTAGTAAAGTGCCCCAATAAAGATCCATGTACTTCTACTCTTGTTTTTTCTATTTATCTAGATAAGTAATTTTCTTCTATTATAAAAACTTGCAAGTATTAATTCAAACTCGCGGTTTCTAGCTAACTCCGCAATACATTTTTCTTTACATTGTTATTTAAATACTATTTATGTTTCAATGTGTTGGTTACACTACCTTTAGCCTACATGGCGTGCATGCACTTATTAATACCCACGATGGTAAAAGGATGAGTTAACCTACTAAACAACTCGTTGAGTAAGAGGGTTGCAAACCCATCAACATCGGATCACGTATCCTTGTTAAACACCCTACGCTCAAGACGTTGACATAGGTCCCTTGCGCACCCCACGATGGATGCGTAGCATTGCACACTGTGCATGTTTAACAACTTAGGAGCCAAGACTCTTGACTTCTCAAAATGGTATTTGCAGCACGACTGCACACATTTGGGAATCTTCATACACGATTGTGATTTTTTCTAAGTTACAAATTTCATACACGATTATGATCTTTATTTTATGAACTTCATATACGATTATGATTTTCTTCTGAGTACGCTTTTGATTCTTAGATATATAGCTAAGTACAAATATCACTCAAATTTTCTTAAAGAACAACAAGTTCAAATATATTTCTAAGAGATTATAGACTCTAATCTCCTTTAGCATGACTACTTAGGAAAGTCGAAAAAGCTAAGTGCAAATATACAAACGAACTACTTATTATTATAAACCACGTGTTTATACATACAAAATTGTTCGTACATAACAAAGCAAAAAACTATACAAGCCTAAAAGCTAGATGTGCGCCTAAGCTGGGAGCTGCTACCACGGTTTGCAGAATCTTTGGCCTCCCCGAGCCTCTTCAACAGCTCAGCATCACTGGAAGAAACTGTTGGCACACTCACTGGCACCCCATCAGTACGGGGAAGATGAGCTGCGCCAATGCCACACAGAATGGCCTTCCCTTGGATGCCCTTCTTCTTCGCAAGCCTAGAAGTGTGGGCGTTCAAAGATTCTTGCAGCGGAACTTCCCTATCAATAGCAAAAGGGTTGAGGATATCATGGGGCTGCGCAAAGATAGGCACCTGCAGCTGCGACACATCCGGCTTCAAATAATAGTCCGGTTGTGTCTCAGCGCCTTCTACCGAATGCCGTGCCAAAGTCAAACCCTTCATGATGACGTTGATAGGGTAATCCTGATCACGCTCCAGCTGCGCAATCCGAGGAAGCTCGACCAGCTTCATCTCCTCCATCGCAGCAACAAGTTTTGCGAAGGTGTCGTCCTTGTACCCGGGCACCTCAGAGATGGGTACAGTCAAAAGCTTGCGCTCATGAAGCTTCTCCACAACTTCAGCCTTCCCACGAGCTAAAGCGCATTGCACAACCTTCCCAAAGGCCCCCACGACCTCTTGGGATTCCAGGGTGCACAGCGCAGCCAAACGAAGTCCATGGCTGATCAACCACCTGCGAGTACATCATCATAGTATTACTTATACTCACTTCAAAAACACTTAAGTATTCTAAGTATGGACAAAAATTATACAAGTGTGGAAAGAGAGATTTAAGTGATACCTGCGCTCAACAATGAACGACATCAAGTGCGGGTACAACTCTTTGTCGTACTCCAAGCTAAGCTTCCGCAGCTTCTCCTCTTGCTGCTGAAGCAAACCCTCCACCACCCCACGGAACTCATCTAAGGACGCGAAGAGCTTACTCCTATTCTGCTCCATGTACTTCAGCGCCCAGATGCAAGTGGACTTGTATGCACTAAAGTCAGCACGATCCTTCTCCACTTGAGCCATGAGAGACATCCTCTCATCAGCAAGCCTCCGCGCATATACATCGGAGCGCTCCAACTCAGCCTTGGAGCTCACCAACTCCGCTTGGGCACTGACCAACTGCGCCTTCAAACTGGAGATCTCCTCCTCCTTCTACGCTGAACGACTACTCTCCCTAGAATAGCTCGTCCGCACCAGCGCAACCAGCTTAGCCTGGTGCGCAGCAGCCAACTCCAGCTCCTCCATTAGCTGGTCCAGCGCCTTGGACTCAGCTCCCGTGCTCCTCTGCGATGGCTCCTCATCCAGAAAAGGACTCACCAGAGGTGACACAATCCTAGAACGCGCGCCGACATCCCCAGTTGGATCCACACTGCGCGAGAAAACAGACAATTGTTACTTCACAGAAAATGTACAACATTTGAATAGGAAAAACTTAAAAAGATATAAGTATACTATCACTTACATGGGGGGAGGAGACTTGGTGACTTCTTTCTCCGCTATAGTGGTGGACGCCTCTTCTTTCGACTGCTCAGCAGCAATCTGATGGTGCCTTCTCCTGGAGGTGCCCTCACCATAACCACCAGCAGACACTCTCTTGCGTTTCACGCCCTGAAACGCTTCCTCAGTCTCCAAAATGCGCACACTGTCTGATGACTCAGTGCGCGATCCAAAATGTTCTGGAGACTATTCCCCAGCAGCTTGTGCAGACTGTTCCCTAGGAGGGGCAACACTCTGCACTGGCGTGACCTCCAGTGCCACTGAAGGAGATCCCTCAGGCTCGTCCTGCGCCATCTGCAGGGTACGCCCTGCGGTAGCCTCCAAGATGGGAGTCTTACCTTCTCCCAGAGGACGCACCCCTACAGTAGCCATCGTCGGCTTCTCCAAATGAACAACAGCGAATAGGTCCATCTCTGCGCAACAAACAAACACAAAACAAGTTACATAACTTATTGAGAGGAAGAAAATGCTTACAATACAAAGAAAATTGAGGGACGAGCACCCACCCACACCATCCGCGCTTAAAAAGGTCGGTACTTCCGTCTCTGGTTGGAAGTAGTTACGACTGATGCCCATATGCACCAGGAACTCTTCCGGGTACGCCCTAATGGGGATGCGATTGGCATTTATGGTATTCGCATCATCCAAGCTACACGCTCCGGGTAGTGGGCGCTCATCCCTCGGCAACGACCCTTGGGTGTAGAAGCCAAAGTCAAATGGAAAGACTGCGTCGTCAATCCAGCAGAACTTCTCCCTCCAGTTCCTCAGCGAATCCACCTTATCCGTATAGCACTGCAATGGCCCTATACGCTTGGAAAAGGTGACCCACCCATTTAACCACGTCGTATGATAAAACGCGCGAAATAAATTGACGGTGGGGTCAATCGCTAATAAGCGACAATTGACTTCAAAATTGGATATTTTGGCAGCGTCAATACAGTGAAGCTGGGAGATGTGGAGCTGATAGCAATTTAATACATCGCTCAGGAATACGGAAAGGGGTACACGCTGATTCGCCCACTCAAAAAAGCGCGTATACACCCCGACCTTCCCTACGGGGAAGTCCGCAATAGTATCATTAGGACCCGACACCTCTGGGTGCTGTGCTAATGGAATGTAATAGTCCGAGGTGAACTGAGTAAGTTCCTCCTCGGACATGTTAGTTGTACAATCGTGTAACTGAAGAACCATTTTTCTAATATCGTACGCGCTGGTTACCTAAGAAGTGGAAGATTTTTTGAAGATATTTAGAAGCTTTGAAAATGGAGATAAGAAACGTTTTTTTTACTGTGATAATCACAGTAAAAATGAGGAAGGTGGTTATATAGTGTTCCACTTACCACAGATGATGGACACGTGTAATCCACTAACTCAAATCGTGTGGCTGAAAAACGAAACGGTACAGACACGTGGATAGCCTCCCCATTTACCGAGGCATTTTTAGGTGACTTTTTGGGACTAGATACATGGTACATATATCTAGGCGGTAAAAATTTGAATTTTTCCCGCGCACGCGTCTGGAATTATTTTGATACGGCTAATAGTCTAGCATCTGCAGGTTTACCTTGCGCACACTAGACTGGGGGGACATGATGACGTATAGTCTGTATTCGGGTCACGAACCCGAATATTAGACGTCACTAATACTTAAGCCCACCATGTGTGGGCTATTATGATAACGATCTGGGCCCACAAAAGCCCAAACCCAAAGTTATTATGCATTTGATATCGGATATCTCCTATTTATGGGATATATATCAAATATCCGATATAGGCGGACACGCCGAAAAGTGAGGAACACGAAACCGATAAGGATTCGTGTATATATATGTAGGGCATCATGGCTCTCGTCAAAGGTACGATTTACAACCCTAATTCTTCAATACAACCCTAAAACCGATTACTTACTCTCACGCCGGAGGATAATCGTGGGAGACAATCCCACGATAAGCCTAACAGTGTTTGTTTGCTTTCTTAGTGCGCAGGTCTCAAGCATTAAGATCTAATTGGTACGAGAACAGGAACCCAAACAAGGAACGCCCAACTTTTGAATCAACATACATTGTTTTCAGTTTTGTGGAAACTTTGAGCACTTAAAGACCCAAAGTAATAGATGAAACAGTCCTATTTTACCAACTAAAAGGTCATTTGAATGGTTGTCTTTAGGCCTTCTCCAACATATATGAGTTGAGTTCCAACAACGTATAATGTGATATATGCCTAATAAACACAATTACCTTTAGCTAATGTGATATGGCCAAGCTTATATGGTAGGGCTTATGAGCTTATTAGCTTATATGTGTCAAATAAGCCTAAATTAAGTTTTTGGCTAAGCTTATATAAGTGGGCTTATGAGTTTATAAGAAAGGTGGGTGGGGGTGGTGTTGGTTTATAAGCCAAAAAATTGTGGTTTTTTTGAGCGGGTTGGGCTTATATAACATGTTCCATTACAAATTACAATTTTACCCTCAATTATACCGAATATAACATTCATATTTTTCAACCCATGTCTATTTTGGTCATTTAACAACCTAAACTAAATCAATGGTTTAAGTTTATCGGCTTACATAACATAAGCTAATCAAAACACTCAACATGCATGGGCTTATGAGCTTATGTTATATAAACCATAAGCCGCTTATATAACATAAGCATAAGCCCAACTCATAAGCTTAGCCAAACACCCCCGTAGCATGTCGTGCTATAATCTCGCTTATGCATCAAATAAAATTTAGGAAGAACATTACGAGTATTAAAGCTATATATCATGTCTTAGGGAAGGGATCCAATAAGAAGAATAATTAAAGTGAGAAGTATAAGAAGTAATTCTAGCCATACATTTTAATTTACATCCATTTTTTAGATGCATCTAGAATGTTTGGTGATTACTTCTTATCATTCTTATTTTTTTATTTTTCTTATTTGATCATAACTCTCATGCCCTATATTATTACGCACATAACGCGCCTCATGTGAACTTTATTATGACACCGTTTAAGTTTATACAAAAAGTTGCCACCCATAAATTACGTATAGTAAAATCTTACGGAGTATGTTAGAATCATAAATCATTGCATCTGTAAACTAAAAACCTTGCTGTTGTAATATGTTTTTCTCACTTTACTAATTTTATGGACTTGAATTTCTTTTTCTTTGTTGGTTTGATATGATTATATTTTACAACCCAATGACTACATTTAGTGACGGAATAAGTACTTTAGTTACAATAGAAGGAACAGAAAAAATTTTAAAAGTAAAAAAGTATAAAACTGTATGAATCTGATAAAATGTTTTAACTGTAGTATTAGGGTAAAGTTATAAATTAGCATGACAACAAAAGGATATTAAAAGAAAAATGCATGGAACAACAAAATGATAGAAAATTGTCTTGTCTAGAGTGCTAGGTGCGTTGAGTAGGAAGAGACGCTAGCTTTTAACCTATAATATTCTTATAACACAAAACCCAAAAAAACCTATCTCAAATAATATGTATAACACCTCCAATAAACCCTGCATAAACTCAAATAATAATAATAATAATAATGATAATAATAATAATAACAATAATAACAATGATGATGATGATGATGATGATGATGATGATGATGATGATGATGATGATGATCGTTATCCCGATTTCCCCGGTTGCGGGGAGCCTATAAATATTTGTTCCCTTTTAATTGATTACAAAAGATAATCTAAGTTTAACTAATCAACTCATGTATAAATAATGTAAATTTAACTTCAACAAAAGATATATAAACCTATAAGTTTAAGCACAAAGATATTTTTCAATGTTTAAATTCTTATTAGAAGTATATCAAAGAATTTACAATGGATTGTTTGCGGAATAACAACCTTGTTGAATGACAACGTATAGTGGTCTCCTCACTAAACTTAAACAAAAAATTAGTTGGTGTTTAAGTAAGAACCATGTGGCATCCAACGGTGTTCACTAAGGAGGACATTTGGTGTAACGATAACTACGTCATAGTTCAAGGTAAATGGCTTAATATTTCCCATACGTACTTCATGGTTAATGTTTATGGCCCTCAAGATTCGGCTGCCAAAGTCACGCTTTGGAGAAGTCTTATTTCTTTTGTTCAACATTATCAAGGTCGGTATGTTTTGTTTGGAGATTTGAACAAAGTGAAGGACGAAAGTGAGCGTTTTGGAACTCATTTTTCTAGATCAGAAGCCCAAGTTTTCAACAATTTTGTTGCTGATTCTTGGCTGCAAGAAATAACGATGGGTGGGAAATCTTTTATGTGGATGAATAAGCTCGGTACAAAACTGAGTAAGCTGGATCGATTTCTCCTATCGGAAGAGGTTTTGGACGACATCCATGACCTTAAAGCTATTGTTTTAGACAGAGTATGGTCCGATCATAGCCCCATCTTGCTTCATAATCTCAAAACCGATTATGGCCCAATCCCGTTTAAAATTTTCCACTATTGGTTCAATCGGAAAGATATCGATGTGGTGGTCAATCAAGCATATGTTGATAGCTCTCAAAATGAAACAAGTTCTGCTATATACTTGCATGACAAGCTTAAATTCATTAAGTATAGGCTTAAAACCTGGAATGCCGAGTCTAAGAAAAACAAAGTGAACCGCAAACAGGAGGTTTTAGCTTTAGTGCAAGACATTGAGCATAAAAATGACTCCTCTTTAGCATCTGAATCGGAGAAGGAGACCAGGTTACAGCTTCTTCATGAACTTCATAATATCGATCATATAGAGTCTATGGAGTCATTTTTAAAAGCTCGTATCAAATGGGACATTGAAGGTGACGAGAACATAAAGTTCTTCCACGCCTTAATTAAACAAAACAGGAGAAGACAAGCTATTCAAGTAATTATTGTCGATGGCACTTCGGTTTCCAATCCGTCCCAAGTGAAAGAGGCTTTTTTGAATTTTTTTCAAAGACAAGTTCCAAAGACATGTTCCTCAAGTCAATTGCATTGATCACTCTTCTTTTTCGATGCTTTCTTAACCTGAAAGTAATGAACTCGAAAAACGGGTTACTAATAATGAAATCAGAAAGACTGTATGGGATTTTGGGAGTGATAAAGCTCTAGGTCCAGATGTATTTTCTTTTCAATTCTTGAAACGGTACTGGGATCTTTTCAAGAAGGACTTACAGGCGTTTATTACCGAATTTTTCGCAACTGCCAAACTACCTCCCAGACTCTAATTCCTCTTTCACAACTCTTATGCCAAAGGTTTCCAACCCTATGTTTATCAAAGATTATTGTCCTATCTTCCGTATCAGTTTGCAATACAAAATTATTGCAAAAATCTTGGCTAATCGGTTGGTTTCGGTTGTGAGCTCTTTGGTCAGTAAGGAACAATAAGCTTTTATTTCAGGTCGTCAAATCCTTGATGGCCTTTTGATGCTAAGTGAGATCATGGAATGGTAAAAGCAATATAATAAGATGATGATGATCTTTAAAGTCGAATTCGAAAAGGCGTTTGATTTGCTGAATTGGAAATACTTCGACTACGCACTTAGCCAATTTCGGTTTGGAGAAAAATGGAGAAGTTGGATTCAAGAGTATTTACATTCGGCTCGTACTTCTATTCTTGTCAATGGAAGCCCTACTTCCGAATTCTCGATTAAGAGGTATCTCCATTCCTTTTTATTCTTATGATGGAGGGTTTTAACATAGCAATTAAGGACGCGACTCAATCGAACTTTATTAAAGGTGTTTCGGTTTGTAATCCGGGTATGCATTTATCCCACTTCTTCTATGTTGATGATGTTGTGTTAGTTACTAAATGGAACCAAGCTGACTTGGATAACATCATTCGGTTATTTAACGTTGTGGAAAACTAGAATGGGGGTTGAATAGTTTACCGCTTTTTCACTTGTTAATCTTTGAAAAGCTTTACGTGTAATTAACGATTCTAACTAATTATCAATAATTAATAAATGAGTATAAAGAAAGAAACGATCAAACCACAATACGATTGTTTATCGTGGTTCGGCTACAAGGACTCTTTTTCATTGTCCTACATCCATGCCCCGAGTTTCCAACTCGAGAGTTTCAAGCACTAGTCAACAAGCTCCTTTCACCGGTGGAGAAACCTTTACAATCATCGCTTACACTTTATCCGGTACAAAGCTAGATACCGGGTCCTAGTTCAAGGTAGAACCAACCTAACGTCGCCTATTCACTATTTCCGACACTAAGCTAGATGTCGAGTTCTATTACAAGGGTACAACCACTCCCGTCACACTATGTAGTTTAAGGCCTAAAATACTAACCGATCACTCTTGAATATACACAAACAAATGAAGTACAAACTACACTAAGTTTATATAAAGTTAAGCTAACAAGTCTTGCAACGTTGTGTTAAATACTTGTAACTTCTTGGATGAACTTGTGAACTTCCTTTCTACATAAGACAATCACACAAGTGAGTTTCTACTGAGTTAGATGAGAGTATATTTGTAAAATATGACTCTAAGTGATTGGGATTTTCTTGCAAGTGGTTTGGTATTTATACCCAAACAAACCATTAGTCTGGCGGATACGGCGGAACCAAAGAATGGGTTCCGGCCATATACCCCCAGGGTTCCGCCAGGTCTGACAGTCAAAGCTTACAAGAAAATCTTTCCATATCAAGCAATGTCACATCAAGTTACTTCTAGTCAAACACTCAAAGTTGGAATACTTCCAAAGTGTGTAAGAAGTCCTATGGAGAGTCAAACACTCAACCTTTCCATAAATGCATATGATGTGATGTTTATACTTACTATATTAAGAAATATAACAATGTTATTATTAATATGAAGTATAAAGTCTATTTATATAAGACTTAGAAACTAAAATGGTGTTTTACTATAAACTAAAGGTTACACGTTGTTATTAACAAAACTTTAGCAAAGATCGTAAAATATAAATACCGTTTTTAGGCGATATTTGTATTAAGAATCTCCCCCTTTTTGTTGATGACAAAACATAAACTTTATTTATAAGTAAGCCACTAGTTTTAGTGTTAAGTCTTATAAAGTTTGTATTAAAACTTGTTTTTGCTAAAATGATGTGATATGCAAGAGTTGGGAATGAGAATAAGTTTAATATAAATTCTCCCCTTTTTTGTCGAGACAAAAAGAAGAGTTGCGAGGCGGAATGACGAAAGTACTCCCCCTTGGACAATACTCCCCCTAAATGGAGTGCCAAGGTAGGAGACTTGGATTTTGAACCTACAAAGAGAAAAGGTTAGTTTCCGCCAAAGATAAACAAAGAGAAGAGTTGCGATGCGGAAAAATGCTCTTCCCATGCTTTCCCTTGAATATTACTACCCTAAATTGAAGTAACAAGGAAGGAATACATGGATTTTGATCCTACAAGAGAAGGTTAGTGTCACAAGATATATATGTTACCAAAGCAAGGTATAGTATAATCACAATACCTAAATGGTCAACAAACAATGCATACTTCATAGTAGAATGAATATCATTTCATGTAAAATTTGACTTTTAGAAAGTCAAAGACAAGAAATGATTTGTATACCATCCTACTTCTAAAAGTAAAAAGAAAAAAAATAAAAAGAAACTGAGAACATAAAAACCTACTTCTATGAAAGAAACAAACATCACATTCGTTAATGAGAAACATTCACCTAAAACATGTTCTAAGGTTGGTGATGACCAGAACGAGTGTTGGAGGATGAACCGGGTTTTATTTTAAGAATGGTGGAGGTGGAATACTAGTGGTTTGTTTGCACTACTATAGATGAAATCCTAATATTCTTGGATTACTCAATGATGCACTAAGCATGAGGTTGGTGAGACATGACATTTAGACGTTCCAAAATGTGGTTTAGAATAAACCTCATTTCATAGGTTAGCTCACGGATGTCCCTTTGACACCCTTCACTAATGTGAGCGGTTCTCTCACAATGTCCGCAATCATGGCGAGGAAAGTTTGGTGGAAGAGGGATTTCGTTTGTTGGTGGTGGATTACTTGTGCTTGATGGANAACATGTCATGGAAAGGAGTGTTTGGATTTGATGTGTTCCATACAAATTTGATGGTTCCTAATCATTTGGAAGATTTCCAAGAACTTGTCAAATCATTGGAGGTCAATCCAATGAAGTTGGGTGGAGTGAAAGACTAACTTATGCACTTAATGCTATGTGATCATGGGAAGTGATTTGGTTGAAAATGTTCTAAGGATTTCAAGGATCCTTTTTAAGGGTTCCTTGGGTTAGTTATGGTTGAATTTGAATTTTGGCGGGAATAGGCTTCCTATTAGTTCTAGTGAGTAAAAAGGTTCGTAATGTGTTTGTTGGAGTTTAGGAAGGATGTTCCTCACTAAAGAAAATGATTTAGAGTTTAAAAAGAATGAATTTTTAGAAAAATAAAGGAACCCTGTTGAAGGTTTTGACGGATCCGCCAGACCCCAAAAAGTAGACAGTCCGCATTTTTGACCGTCGAGACGATTTTCAAATTTTCCGAAAACTCCTAAAAATAAAAATGTATCACATATCTGATTAGGAAATGCAAAAAATGGACATGTAAGCACTCCTACTATTGGACTTAGACCGGGGGCTAGCGATTTTCACTATACTGAGTGAAATTTTCCATAAGCATAAATTTTTGACAAACATCTTAAATGTCATCATTTTGAATAATTGTTAATACATAACATTGTCCGAAGAAGATAATAAAGCATGGAAGTACAAAGCAACACAAATCACATAGTTTAACCCATACCAAGTTTTAAAAACTACACAATGCCAAACACTCCTTAAACACACATCTCACAACCGGTCTATCTTCTTCTTGAGCTTTCCTAGGTACCTTCCAAAGCACTTGAATATTCCTTTGGTTTGCTTGAATTCTTCAGATGTATTGCTAATGACGGGATGTTCTTGAAGGTAGTCTAACGGTGGTAGCTTAGAGTTAGGAAGATTATCGTTATCGCTCATATCGGATGATGATGATGATGGTCAAGGAGAGCGAGTACGCTTGCCCTTAGCTTTGAAGACTCTTTTATCACTTAGAGGGACGAATATGTGAGGAACGAAAGTGTAATCAAGGCAAATTCCCTTATTGTTAGGAGGAATGGGCGAGATTGCTCTAAAGAGACGGGTGAGAAGCATTCCATAAGGGAGAGCGGTTGTTCCAACCACGGATATGTCGGCCATTCTTTTGGCTAAGTAGTAAGCTAAGTTGAAGGGTTGGCCAGTGGAAATGCTAAAGAGCATGTAGCTAAGACATGTGTTGACATGATCTCTATTTCCTATGGAACTTATGACGTTGGCTCTAAGAATTTCTTCCCATTTCTTAAATTGTGGTTTAAGCTCATTGAGTTCCATACCAAAAAGGGTCCTTCTCATTCCCCGAACGATTCTTCCTAGTGGTTGAGGTCCTAACAAAGAGATGCTCACGAATTTCTTCCTTATTCGCAAGAGGGGTGTCATATGGATGATAACGCTCAATGGAATCAAGACTTGAAAGAGGCCACTTATCCGTGTAGAGACATGTACCAACATTAGGGACACCGAGAATAGTGGCAAAATCTTTTAAGGATATGAAATGTGGATGTTGATTGGTTGAGAAGGTTAATGAGATCT